>CBVK0101824167.1:0-10599 GCA_900067695.1 Picea abies | reverse complement strand
CAACGTGTGGATGCCCTCAAAAAAAGGAAAAAATAAAATAATTCTGAGTTTTCGGGCGATTTTTTTCGGTTGGGCTCGTTTCCCAACGTCCCCATGCTCGTACAAAACAGATTCCAAATCCCCCAACATCTTGAGGAAGATATAAAAGAACCATTGTGGGATAGGATAAGGACAAGTTTTTTGGTGCAAGGTTATGTTGTTGAGATCTATCAAGCTTCCCTATCCTTATTATCCTTTGAGTAACATTCCCCAATCTGGAAACTCCTTTTCTAGTGCCTCTCTCCTTCTTATATAGTCATAGGGTGTTTATCCCTATTTGGGCTATCCAAGGAAGAGTATTGTGGCTAAGTTGATGCTTGAAGGATTCGTGGAAGAACCCAACAATTGGCTCCAAAGCAGTGCCGAAAGAGAGTCAGTTTGTAATTCACCTTCATATTTGGTGTTAATAGAAGATATTTCTTTCCCTCCAAACCATGTGTTCATTGCAACATTGTGTATCTTTTCTTATCATATTTGGTTTGAATATAGTACATGACATGCATACTATTTGATTATGTAACTACCTCGTAGTAGTGCTTGTATTGACTCTATTTTGCAGGCTGGTTGCGGCAAAGGATCATGAGCTCTTATAAAAGCAGGAGTGAGGATCGACATCAAACAAGAGACTTAAGGTGCACTCTTTCTCCTTCTTTATTTCCCTACTTTCTCCTAGAAAAAGTAGTTGTTCTTTCAGTTTTGTATACTTGTCTATGAGGGAATATTTCGGTCTTCTCAATACAATCTTGATCTACCATGATTTTACCCAAAGTCATGGGGGAAATATCATGTCAACATAATTGGTGACCATACTAGGGATTCTCCTAGTTTGGGTCAATTTGTTTAGGGTCCCTTGCTTGTTTCTTTCCTTGTTGTGTTTTTTGTGTTTTATGGGTTTTTCATAGAGCTTTAGCTTCTCAGGAGTTCTTTTCAAGTTTTGGAATCCCTCTTCTCTAGAGTGGAATTTTAATTTCTAAATTTTTCCAAGCCATCCGCGTGTTGGATATCTACAACCTGTGTACATCCACATTTTTATCTTTTACAACCCACAAATATCCATGAGTTACCCTGCACACAGTTGCGGACCTATGTTAAAGTTCAGTTTTTGAAAAATTTCTCCTCTGTTTATGGGTTTGGTGTTTGTCTTGGTCAGTTCCTTTGAGTATCTTGAGTTCCTTTTTGGCTCTACTATGTTCTAAAAAAGTTTATGAAATAAAAGAAGAAAAATATTTTTCTTTAGTTATCTTGTGTAAGGTTTGTCAGTTTTATAGAGAGGTCAATTTTGTTGGTTTGTTTGAACATCCAGGCCCATTGAGTCTTCAGTGGTTTCTTGGATGAGCACTTTCCGTCTCTATACCTGCTTTTCCTTGTTTCAAAAAGAAAAATTGCAATTCTTTGTTTTTATTTCTTTTGTAAACGAAAAAGAACAAAATATGCTTGTTTTCTTACATATCCTTTCTTGAAACCTTGCCTCTCATCATTACAAGAAAAGAGTTGGTTATTTAGCATTCAGGTAGTCACATTTCCATAGCACTTTGGTAATGTTAGCCTTGTATTGGAAAAAGAAAAGAATCTAGTAGTCCAAGTTTTGCATTCTTGTTTGCATCTTGGTTTCTAAAAAGAAAGTTGTAGTATGCATTTCAAGGTGTCTTAAATCTTTCATTCAAAATGTTTTTATTTCATTGAAAAGAAAAAGAGTTTTCTTTGTAAGCGTAATTGCATCCATTTTTCATTTGAAGAAACTGCATTGTGTTCTTATTTTGCATTACTTTTGGAGTCAGTCAAAACATTATCAAAGTTGCATCCACACCCTTTGTGAGTAAAGAACATCACATTAAAATGAACACTTAAATAAAATCCATTAGAAACTTTCATTTTTCTAGGGTGAACGAACACGTTTAGGATAGGGCCTTGGTGTAGGTTGGAGGGTAAATTTCTCCAAGGCCACTAAACCAACATAGGTGTCTGAGATAGGGAGTGAAGAATCCAGTTGTCGTATAGGTTTAGTCCGGAATCTCTAACACAAGAGTTAAACATGAGGCTGCATAAGGAATAGTAGAGGAGATTCCCCTCCAAAGTTGGACCGAACATAGTGTAGATATCATGTATTGGGGGTTTCGATCGTGCCCATACCTCCATGAGAGGCAGTGCTTTTGAGGATTCGGGATTTTCTACCTTTCCCACACATTTGATCCCAATTATCGAATGTACTCCCCTATTGTCGATTATGATATGGTAACCATAGTTTCTTCTCCTAGGTACATAGAAAGGTGACTACGGGGGTTTTTCATAGTACTTGGGGCAGATTTTGCATCACACATTTCAGTACTACTAGAGGGTGCCTCACGAAGCTAGAACACTTGCACTGGATAATAATAATCTATGGAGGTCAGGATAACTGCCTCTCATACCTTTGTGCATTGGCCCATGGGACTTAATCAACCCGTGCCTTCATTCGGAAGGGCATGAGACCACTTTGTTGTTATTCCAGTCCCAAGACTTAATCCACTTGAGTCAGAATCTTGACAAAGTTGTTTATGTTTTTCTTGTCTTTAGGGATTTGTAGTGGTGTGATTGGTGAACGTAGTTCAATTTTAGGAAGGCGAGTCGATTGTCACCAAGAGATAATCACTCAAAGTGGCTTTTCAACTGCCCTGAATATCGAGGAGAATTCAAGGCCTTCCATCCGAAGAAGAGATTAGAAATAATTCTTTCCTGCCTCCATAAAGGCGTCGACTTGATTCTTCTGACACTTTCCTATCGGTCAGTCAGACCGAGATCATAGACATTAATCATCTAGAAGTTGATGCTTCAGAACAAGAGGAGGTAGCTATTGAGGACCTTGGAGATGGGGAGTTCACTCCACACTTTAATCATCTGTTACTTGGGATTTTTCCATTTCTAGTCGTACAATTCCTACCTCCAATCCTATTTGATAGTATCCCTCTCCACTGGGTCACTATGGACGACACTCTGCCGGTGTTAGGGTTAGGATCCCATGCAACTCCCACCTTGACGATAGTCTAATGGGGAATCTTTCCTCCTGGTATGTTGAACCAAATGACGAGTGTGATTCAATCCACCATCGTTGTGTCGACCAACAACATTGCTTTGTTGGTTGTTGGTCCCACTCAAATTTCGAGTGCAACTGCATTGTTTTAATAAAAAACGAACACTTTTTCATATGAAATGTCATCGATGGACACGATTAACGAATTGGTTATTTCTTAGTCATCGTCCCAGTCTTCAAATGTTAGTGCAGGGAGAACTCAAACTCCTTACCAAGTTGTTTCTTGGGGTCGAGGACACATTCCTCCATTAGCCCCATTTGTCAGAAGAAAACCTTTCCAATCTTCCAGTCCTAACCTCACATGGGGATGGGGTGCCTCTATGGGTAGTGGATTGAAATCCACTAGTACGTCATCTACATCAATCCTATTCACACTTTACGATGAGTTCGATAGTAACCCTTTCATTTCATTTGCAGTATCGGCAGGGGGAAACCCTTTCCCAGGTTAATTTGTTCCCTGGAAAGGACCTTTGTCTTTGCTAGGGTCTCTTTTGGGAAGAGACCCTCTCCAAGGCCAGTGTAATCCTTCTCAAGGGATGTCACAAGGGGGCAACCCATTTTCTGGTCAGTCTACCCCCATGCTAGGATTTTTTTCTTTCCATGGGGGGTTCATTGGGGGAAACCTCGATTTTCCTCTCGGGAAACAGATAGGTGGAGGATTTCCTCCATTCAACCAGGGGCTACAAGGTTTTATCCCAATATTTGGTTCAACTGCAAACTCTTTCTTGCAACCTGGTGCTAGTTTCAATGCATGACCTTCTTTTTAGGTCACGAATCAGCCAATGACGCAACCTCGACTACCATTTATGGAAAAACTACATTTTCCAGACTTATCTAAGTTGATGAATGATCCCATTCATCATGATCCTAGCTATCCTATGCTCCCAACCAAAATACCTTAAGCCATACCCAATTTTGAAGGGAAAAGTGGTGAGGATCCACAAGACTATGTGATGAAGATCCACAAGACTATGTGATGATGTTCCACTTGTGGTGTTTGTCCAACTCACTTAATGATGATTCGATTTTATTGCATTTTTTCTAACTAATATTACTAGAGGCACTTCCAAGTGGTACATTGAACTTGAAAGGGGGAAGTAATCGACTTTCGGTGGTTTAGCCATGGTATTCCTAAACCACTTCTAAGTCCCTGTCCGATATGACACCAGGACACAATTGCTGGCCAATTTTGAGCAAGATAAGGCCATGCACATTTATGATCACATCCAGGAATGGAGGAGAAGGAAGAGTTTGATTAAATCTACAGTTTCGTCTAAGTTTCTCCTTGAATGGTTCCTGAAATATTTACTCCTATACATTTCAAAAGATTTTGTGACTTCAGGATTGTTTTCAGATGAATAAGCGATCTTTCGGGCGCAAAAACTAGAGCTAATCTACTCTCAATCAGGCATGATCTATGAGATTATGTCGTATGTGCCATGATGTACTCTCAACTTGGAAAATCCAAAGTCTAACACACATGCCGATGGCATAGTGGGTTCTTCTCAAACGAAAGTCATAGACCTAGCTACAAGCTAGATGCAAAAACATGTTATTCAGTAACCTACGATTGGTCCAGCCTCTGGCTCGACCACTTCCACCACCCAATCCTCGGATGTACATTATGTGCAAATGAAGACTTTGAACAGTCCTCAACAAACTAGAGGGAGGATGAAATGCAATTGTAAGAAGGGTAGTGGGGGAAATAACTAAAAATCTGATAAGAATGTTGAGGGGGACAAATATGAAAAAAGGAAGGTGAAACGTTCTTGAAAGCTTTGTGAGGAATATCACCTTACACATCAGTTCCCACGAATGGAAGAATCCTTGTGTCTTATAAAGTTGAATCAACAACGATAGCTTACTATGTTGAAGAATCCATTTCCATAAGGGAAAAACTTACAGGGTGGTTCTTCTAACCCACAAGGGGGCACTCCATGTGCACCTCCATCGGATGGATATCAAGGAGTAGTAAATTTTCTTATCCATTCGAAGCTAAAGGATCTATATTTTTTGACAAGATATCATAATTATGATAGTCCAGAGTCGACCGAGAAGGGTAAGAAAACTTTAGAGGATCATGCCCCTCTCCACATAGAGACGCCTAACAAATAGGAAACATCGCACATACCCATATGTTGTGCGATGAGTGTTAGAGAAAGGATCTTATAAACTCATGGATTATGAAGGAAATGTGTTGTCGAAGCCCAGAAATGGGCTCTATATTAAGAAGTACTACGCTTGAGCCTGAAGGATTGAACACTAGCAATTTTTGTAACTATTGTCTATTTTGTACATAGTTTTGTTTAGAACTTTATCGCTTCCTTGCTTGAGTTCATGATTGTGGTTCTTTTTGTTGTGTGGAATATGCTTGAGGATTTTTTGGTATACTTTGGATTCATAGACGATGCTAATCTCCATACTTGACATTTAGAATCCACTGTGTGGGTAATCTATTCTCCTTTTAACCAGCTTGTGTCCACTAGAGATGCGTGTCTTGGGGAAACTACTAACAATGTCATGGAGTATAGTGCAGTTGTTGAGATTTTGTGAGATGCATTGTCACATGGAATTAATCACCTTCAAGTATTCTTGGATTCAGAATTGGTGGTCTCACAGTTGAATGCTTTGTATAGAATACACGATCCAGTGATGTTACAACTTTTCCTTAGGGTAGGTCTTCTGGAACGTTCATTTGATCTTATTACTTATGAGCATGTTCCTAGGAGAGCTAATGAACTAACTGATGCCTATGCTAATTATATTTTAGATTGGCATTTACATCACCAGTAATGTATGAACACACATTCACATGTAAATATTTGCATTTGCAAGTAAAATATACAAAATGTACATAAAGCACAAAAAATAATATATATATCAAAATGGGATCCATAAGTACAAAATGTGGGGTCCTTAGCCCCTGAATTTCATATAATGCCATATAAGTACAAAAATCATGCTATGAGCACATATTTTATCTAGCCCTGAGGTTGATGAACTCTATCATAATAAACGACGGTGTTTTCCAAACATCGTAACAGTCGGATCCATGGTCTGGGTACCCCCAGGACATGACGTTGCATGTCCATGGGGAGGTCATCAATAGTAGCTATAGGAAAATTGTGAGTGAGTGGCTCAAAATTCATGGCCACACTACGTAAGGTCCTAGCTGCATCATCATTGGGGCCTGCCTCCTCTCTGCCTCATCGGCTATGTCACGGGACATTAGTCGGCTTCATGGGTGCTCTATTTGCATAAAACTTAAAGTACTTGTCAGTATTTCAAATCTCACAAAAGATAAGACTTGTTACATTTCTATGTACATATACATCTACATCTACATACATACATACATACATACATGCATACATACATATGTATGTATGTATGTATGTATGTATGTATGTGTATATATAAATAACACAAAAATAATGTACTTATGTCTCGTGGCTCATCCTCAGGAGGAATGATGACATCTGGATCATCAGTAAAGTCGATTTTGGCATAGGGGTATTCCTCAAAGAAGGGATTCTACCGCTCCCAACAACCAAAGAAGTCATCGTCATATGGATTTGACATTTTTCCACCTCCTAGTTTAGCTATTCTCTGGGTCCATCGAACCATGGCTGGCCATGGTCACAGGTCTCTTCATATGTATGTCCTCGGGCTCATCATAGGAACCCGCTCAAAGAATAAAGTGCATAGGACACTGCTGAAACCAAAGTTCTTGGTCTTCCTAAGCTTGCGATCAGTGAGTTGTGATTTGATGCAGTTGAGGATTGTTGTACTCCAGTCATACATCCTGGGTCTTAAGCATTCAACCCCATGCTACATTTGTACCCGTGATGCCAAGTGTAAAGAGTTGAATCCCACGATATGAACCATAGTATAGAGGATGACTTGAAGACTCAAATTGGTTATCTGTTTGATAGGCACTTGAGATCCACTTTTCTTAGTGTTGACATCACAATAATCATTTATGTAGTCATTAATACTCCGCCCACCTCCTTCATGAGTTTGGAAGTTTGGAACTTCCCCTCTCGTGGAAAAACCTGTAATGTAGTAAATATCTTCCATGGTGATGGTCAGTGATTTCACGACGAGCATAAATTCCTTGGCATCACGATGCCAATAGTCAATCAAGAGATTCAATAATCTCCTTTGGTATCTCATTCCACCAATTTGAAAATTTTTGTACATGCCAAATGAACGTAGAACGTGTTTGGCATAGTCATCATCAAATACTTCCCGATTCACCTCTTTATGTTCACATTCTCTCCAGTGAACAAACATTCTGCCCAATTTCTAAGACAATTTTGATTTAGTAATTCTTTTGCAAAAAAATGCTTGGGCATCCGCGACCTCTAGTTAGAATAGGTGTGGATATCTGCGACTGGTGTTTCCACTATCGATGGATATCCATGGGTTTCCTTAAGGCAACACATGGATGCACAGAGACAAATTGAACAAGAGAGGCTTAGGCCACAATTTTTGTTGGAATACTGAAGGGGGGGGATGAATCAGTATGAGCACTTGATAACACTTTTAACCACAATGTATATTCTTTCACTTTATCAACAATTTTTAACATTTTGTCATCAATGTATCATCTATGATTTCATTAAACATATATATCATAAGAATGTAGTCATAAGTAACATCACATCAACATCACATGAAGAACAAAGTACACCAATATTTATGTGGAAACCCAAATGGGAGAAAAAAAAATTGCTTTCTTATATATATCAAGAATTCATTCATAGTAAGCACTAACTTCCCAATTCTCCAGATGCAACTGGAAGAAGATTAAAACCCCCTATTTATAGTATCCAACCTTAAGGAAGCTACAACTCCCCAAATTCTCTGGATCCAACCAGAAGGAGGCTACAACCCCCTAGGTTCTCCGACTCCAACCAGAAGGTGGCTACAACCACCTAGTTCTCAAGCTCCAACCTGAATGAAGCTCCAACTCCCTGATTCTCTAACTCCAACTGGAAGGAGGCTACAACCCCCTTTCCTTGCCTCATCCAACCACCCTAAAATATAAGTGTAGAGAAACTGTCACTACCAAAATCACTACCACTGTCACTGCCACTGTCACTGTCACAACAACCTATCCAACCAATCATTGTCTCATCCATGAAACTGGATCCACTCTCATTTGCATGCAACTCTTTCCATGATCACCAAGATAATATCTCAAACCATATGCTCAACAACACCAACACATGCCTCTGCCAAGCATGTACCAAGATCACCACATACCATCACAATATATGTGTCTCAACCAAGTAGCAACCTGTACCATGCATCAAACATTACCTCAACTTGTACCATCAACCATGTATCATAACAAGTGCATCAACCATGCACCAAACCTGTACCATCAACCACATACCATAAAAAGTGCATCAACTATACCAAATATCAATCCTGTACGATATCATATGCCAACCATGCACATCAACCATTTACATCAACAACCTATCACATTAATATCATCAACTAATCATATCTGATCACATAGATCGCATACCAACTGTCACAATTGTATAGCTCAAACCATGTACAACTATGTCTCTCTAATCACGTGCAATGCATATAAAAACATTCATAAACCAAGTGTAGTGAAACCTCACATCAACCAAGCAACAAACAATCACTATTATGCAGCCACAATCTGTACCAATAACTTCAACAATAATATAATAATGATTTCATCAAACTTTACCTTAGTCTCACATGACTAGTTTTTGGATTAGTCAACAACCCTAACTTTCAACAAGCATAAATATGTACCTGTAATGAATAAAAGTATGAAAATTGTACACAATATTATTCCACGTCTTCTCTACAACTTCTCCAAGTTTCACTACTTGGAACATCCTAGAAATGGAGTTATAGAAAAAATGATAGACCTTGTTGAATTATGGCTTATTCTAGAGAGTGAACTTGTAGAGCATGCCACACATAGAATATTTGATATATGGATCTGAATATTTCACATAACATACTACAGCCAATACTATATCCAATGTATTTGGTATCGGTTAATTTGGATCTTCTATGAAGAATTTATGACAACTTTACTCAGAACACATGTATAACACTAGTTTCAGGACTAGTCAAAAGCCTTATCTTCCACATAGTGTATCTCCCAAAATACAACAATCCAGAAGGTGAAATTTATACCATAGGTACCTTGATATGTGTTCTCAAAAGCCTCTGATTTTTTCTATCAGAATCATTCTAGAAAAAACGTATTGCAAAAATGGTGAGATGACTTGTAAATGACATACCTAATAACACATCATTAAAAGACTTCATCCTCCCTTGGATTTTCGGCCTTCTTTACTTCACCTTCCCTCTGAAATTTTCCTCAAATTGCCTTGGCTACTGATGGGTAAACTATATGTACTAATTTCCCTCCATTAAATTGTCAACCCGGGGTAAGTAAACTTAGAGTTGTGACACAGTATGAGTCAATGCAGAAAGAAAAAGATAACGGAAATATTACCTAGCTAAGAAGATGGCCTACCCTAGGGATCAATACTCTTTTCAATTTACACTTCTACTTTAAACGATGACTTTTAAAATCTATTTAAACATCATATTCTATGTTAAATATATAAAACAAACTTTAACTAATGAGCTTTAAGCAATCTAGGACTATGAATTATTTAATCTAAGTAGCTTTAAACAATCTAGGACTATGAACTATTTAATCTAAGTAAGCAACTTTCTAAATGAACAAGCAATCTCTGAATAAGCAAACAATCTATCAGAATTGTATTTACAAGTGAATTCTATTCTTAAAGAAAAAACTCACAATTACTTTTATCTTGCAGAGACTAAAACTTATCTTTACACTAATCTAGCTAACTGAAAGCAAGAGTGTTGTGACAGTATTCAAATGTGATGATTGTGCCTACGATGGCGAATTACATCATGATGACATCTAGTCACTAATGAAAATTCAAGTGTAATCAACTTGATGCTAAATTCAACATAGAAATGTAGAGTATGGATAAGGAAATCTATAGAAATCTTTGCCATCATAAAAACAACATTAGATGTTCTTGGAATCCATACGGTCTACAAACATTGTGTAGAAGAGATTCCAAATCAATCACTTGTTCTATCACACTGACACTAGAAAATACTCTATACAGAATCAATAATTCATGCAAACCTACAAAATCATAATAAGTACTAATTAGAAATCATAATTCAAAATTATAACTAGGATATCATTGAAAATCATAACTTGAAATTATAACTAGGATACTATTGAAAATCATAACTCAAAATCAACTTTTATCTTATCATGTTGATGCTAGAAACAAGATTAGAAAGCTATCAAAACCTACATATATTGTTTGAAGGTTTCAACTATTGATTAAGGTTGGTTTTCAATGATGTCAACCCTTGAAGAAAGACCCGTAGCACAAAGGTTTGGGTAATGGACCCAATATTGTTTTATGTAA
>CBVK0101824166.1:572-12222 GCA_900067695.1 Picea abies | reverse complement strand
GTTCCACTCTCCCAGTTGATGGACGGTCATTTTCGCCCGTCAACAGGACGATATGATGAACTAAAAGACAAACTTGTCCCCAAATTTTTCCATAAGATCCTCCAGAAATTCTCTACGAACTTGGTATCTCGATTAGACACGAGACTCCTTGGCAAGCCGTGAAGTTTGATGACTTCCTTGAAAAATAGGTTCGCAATATGAGTTGCATCGTTGGTTTTCTGGCATGGTATGAAATGTGACATCTTTGAAAATCTATCGACTACCATAAAGATCGAATCACATACTCTTTGTGTCCTTGGCAGTCCCAATATGAAATCCATGCTCACTGCATCTCACGGCCTTTCAAGTATGGGCAATGGTTGATATAATCATGTGTTCTTCCTTTTTCCTTTAGTGTGCTAACAAATTATACACTTGTCCACAAATTTCTTGACATCTGTCCTTATCCCTGGCCAAAAATATGAGCCATTCAACTTTGAGAACGTCTTGTCATGATCAAAATGTTTGACCAATCCTCCACTGTGTTTTTCCTTCAGCAGATTCTCCCTCATGGAGCATTTTGGAATACATAGTTGATTTCCCTTGAACAATAATCCTTCTTGGATCATGTATTCAGTCCATTGGCTTCTGTCCCTGAGAATTGGATTCTCAGATGCTTCATATGCCTCTTTAAAATATGGTTCATCCCTGTACATTTCTTTGAGGTTATCAAAACCCAAAGTCTTGACTCTGAATTCCTGCATAAGCAAACATTTTTTTCTCAAAGCATAATCACAAAAGTAAAATTTTGCATGAATTCAACCCATTTAGCATGCTTTTGGTTCAACTTCTCTTGTCGAGTCACAAATTGTAAAGTGTGATTATCGTTGTACAAAACAAACTTCTTGGGAACCAAATAGTGTCTCCATTTATTTGGTGCTTGTATGACTGCATAAAATTCTTTTTCATATGTGGAGTACTTAATATTTGTTTCATTCATTTTTTCATTGAAATATGCGATCGACCCGCCATCTTGGCTCAAGACTTCTCCAATTGCAAATCCACTCGTGTCACACCTGACTTGGAATGTCTTGCTAAAATCTGGCAAAACCAAAATTGGTTGCTCTATGATCTTCTTCTTCAGCAAATTGAAACTCTTCTTCGCTTTCTCCGTCCAATGAAAATATTTATGTCTTTTCTTCACCGTATCCATCATCAGTGCACTAATTCCACTCAAGTTTCGGATGAATTTCCTGTAGAAGATAGCCAAACCATGGAAGCTTCGAACTTCAAACACGCTCTTCGGCGATGGCCAATTCTTAATTGCCTTTATCTTTTCCGAATCCATTTTTAATTCATTTGCAGAGATAAAAAAACCCAAATAAATGAGTTATGTCCTCATAAATGACGATTCTTAATATTAATCAGCAATTTCTCTAGCTGTAATCATCTCATTACTACAACTAAATGCTTTAAGTGTTATGCTTTTGTTTTGCTGAAAATCAATATATCATCAAGATATACAATGACGAATTTCCCAATGAAATTCTTTAGGAGTTCGTTCATCAACCTCATGAAAGTACTGGGCACATTTGTTAAGCCAAATGGAATGACAAGCCATTCATACAGCCCCTCATTCATCTTGCATGTTGTCTTCCATTCATCACCTTCTCTCATTCGAATTTGATGATATCCTCTTTTCAAATCAATCTTTGAAAAAAATATTGCTCCACTCAAGCAATCCATCAAGTCATCCATCCTCGGCAATGGAAATCTGTATCTAATGGTAATATTATTGATCGCCCTTGAGTCTATACACATTCTCCAGCCTTCATCTTTCTTTGGGCTAAGCATTGTCAGAACAATGCATGGACTCAAGCTTTCTCGAATCAATCCTTTGTCCATTAAGTCCTGGACCTGTCTCTTAACTTCTTCATTTTCCTACGGCGTCAACCGATATGTTTCTTTGTTCAGAAAACTATCTCTAGGTATAAGATCGATATGATGGCTTATACTCCTGATAGGTGGCAATGAACAAGGTATTTCATCCACTACTATATCAGCAAACTCTCCCAGCAACTCCTGGATTTCTTCTAGTAAATCATCTATCCTTGTACTAGTCAAAACAATTTTGGGCTTCCTAACCACAATAAATTGTGTGTCTTCCTTCTTCTTAACCTCATCAAGAAGTTCCTTCCCACTCATGAGAAGTACAATGTTTCTCGTCTCTGTTTTCACCTCTTGATCCTTAATTGGCAGAAACATATGAGTCCTACCATTTTTCTCCAAGGTGTATGTGTTGTTTCTCCCATCATGAACTACGTTTTTGTCATATTTCCATGGTCTACCCAGCAATAGATGAAAAAAATCCATGGGAATGACATCACATAATATTTGATCTTTATATCCTCCTATTTTAAATTCAACTAAACATTGTTTAGTGACATTTACCTGATGTCCTTTTTGTATCCATGAAACTTTGTATGGGCTTCAATGTACAACAGTCTCTAGCTCCATATTTTCTACCATCTCTGTAGATACGAGATTGTCTTTGATGTCGTTGTTCACTATGACCTTGCATACCCTATCTTTGGTTTTGCAAGCAGTCTGAAATAGACTATTTCTTTGGGCTGGGTTCTCTACCTCCTTCTCTGGCTTTAAGAGAACTTTCCTCATCATCAAGGATCTTCCACCTTTCAGTGTCTTTTGCCTCAACAATCTGTCCTTGAGCTTTGGTAATGTGAGTTTCACCACCATCTTTCTTCTTATCTGGACACTCATAGGATTTATGTCCGATTTTTCCATAGACAAAGCATTTCACTTCAATTCCTCTACCTCTTCCTCTTCCTCTAGCTCAAGGAAAAGTATTTCTATTAGCATATTGCCTTCCCTATGAGCTTCCTCCTCTCTCAGGTTGATTTTGAGGTTTCTTCTCCTCTTCTTTAGGTTTCTGAGTTTTGCCTTGGGCAATTGTCTTACCTCTGCTTTGACTTCTGCCTTGGCCTCTTTAACCTTGCTTCTGGCTCAACTTCTCTTCTGCTTTCAAAGCCATATGATAAGAATCTTCCATAGTCCGAATGGTCATCATGCTCATCTCATCTTGAATCTCATATCGCAGTACCTGACAACATTTTCATCAACGCTTTCTCAATGACCTGCTCTGATGTTTATCTTGTAGAATTCTTCAATGTATTCCTTCATTGACATCAGCTTCTATCTCAAATTCTGCATCCTCCAAAACAGAGTGATTTGATAATCCCTGGGTATAAATTTGGCTTTCATCTTTGCAACCATTTTGTCCCAGCTTTTTATTTTCTGCTTTCCCTTGCAGCGTCTGTCAGCCTGCAGTTCATCCCACCACAGTGTTGCATGCCCTTTAAGTCTAGTAATGGCATGTTTAACTTTCTTATCTTCCTCAACATCCTCATAGTTGAAGTATTTGTCTAGAGATATAATCCAATCTAGAAATTCTTCAACATCCAAGTTTCCTTCGTACACTAGAATGTCCATTTTTTCTCTAGCACCTATCCTAGCAACAACCCTGAATATGCATTCTTCTGCATCATCTTCATCTGCAACTTCTTCTCCTTCATTTCCATCTTCATTTTCACTTTCAGCCTCACTGATATCCCTAGTGTCGACTGTGCGCCTTTGTGCTGTCTCCATAGCATCAAGCCTGACACATAATTCATGCATCTCTCTTTCCCTTGTTGGATCAAGTATTTGCCTGTCTCTTCTTCTCGACATTTCTCTTTCCTCTGCTGGATCAGGTATTTTCCTGTCTCTTCTTCTTGGTGGCATGGCTGTAAAATTTCCTCCCTTCTCTCTGCTACAAAAAGCAAAGAATTTGTTCTGAGAATTGATACCACACTAGCGCAAACCCCCTGCCCTCGGGCCGAGATCCGCACAGGATCTTCACTAAAACCATGCCAAGGGTTAATTAAACCCTTTGTTTGAGCCACAAAGTACTTTGGGTTTTGAGATTTGTAGAGTCCCGATATATCCCCACATCTCTTGACAAATGCCAAAATTTTAATTGTCAACGAGGGTTGACCGCTCCAACGCACACCACCTATTGCCACAAAATTCATCTTTTTGGGACTCGAACGAATGACCCAACAATCATTCCTCTTGCCTTATGATTCCCCAAATTATGAAATGATGGAATGTTGAAATGGACTCAACATCCCATGGAATGCGTAATCAATGGCCTTTTGGGTCTCCGCGTACCGGGAGTTCGCGATTCTCGATCGGAACTCACTTGCCGCACCAATTCCCAAATTTTGAAATAGCGACCTTTTTCAAGATTTCGTGTACCGGGGGTTTGAAACTCTCGGTTCCAAAAATCACTTGTCTCCTCTACTTCCCGGACCCTGAAATGCTGAAATTCTGAAACGCCACTTCAAAGATACTTTACGTTTCATGACATCAAGGTTTGCAGTGTAAAGTGCCCCAACTCCTTGTCAACGGAAATGTCAAAACATCGATCCCTGAAATGTCGAAATGTCCTTAAAGGATACTTCACGTTTTGCGACTTTGGGCTTTTCAATGCAGAGGGCCCTAGCTCCTTGTCATCATAATTTCTGGTATGTCAAACCCCGAATTACTGAAATTCCAAAATTTCACACCTGATAATCCCTTTTGTGATCTGGGAATTTGTGTGACAATGGATTTTGGCCTGCACTCCAAACTTGCAAATTCTGAATTCCTGAAATGATTTGACGGCTCAAATTGATCATGATCAATGGTTCACGTTGATTCTTGATCTCGTGACTTCGCAAGTTCTCCACAGAGAATTATGACCACCAGATGCACTCCTCAATGACTTCTGTCCAAACAACTTGGCGTTCTCCCTCATGAACTTAACTTCTATGAGATGATTTCAGCCCATGTCTCCCTTTGAGCACTCCAAAGGTGTTATCCTTCCTGATCTTTCACTTATAAATTCAAGCTTCCAAAAAGGATCCCTACTCACACTCCTTGCGGAAAATCTTCAAATAACCTCTGGTTATTTGAGTCTTTGACCCTGTACACTCCTTGCAACAATGGTCCTTCAACCTTCCTTTTGGATTTATAAAATCCAAGGCTTCAATTGGCCTGCACACACCTTGCATGACTCTGTGCTTCATCTACACTTCAGCTGGTATGAGAACAACGATATCTCTCCTAAGCTTTCTGAGATAAAACTCAGACCCTTGTCAACGCACACCTTGCGGACGTTCATTGCGCTCCTTGCAAGAACTCTTAGGAAGAGAAACAATTGAAACTCATTCTTCTCCTCTCTCAGACTTCATACACTCAACTTGAAATCATACACATAACACAGCATTGAAACAAATGCATACAGAGAAATAAAGCAACTGTAAACATACCATTCAGCAAATGTAAACAGTAAGCATCACAACACCATGAAAATTGAGTCAAATCTTCATATATTAACTCAAGTGCTTCTGTACATGGGTTCTTCTAAACAACTCTACTTCTTATGAAATATGAATGATCATAAAAAAATTACAATGATACAAGGGTGAGGGTGTCTATATCCGTTTTCCCTCCTACTCTCTAAGCTGTCTAATCTATGAATTCAAATCTACCTACTTTCACTAACTACGTATAAATGCCTTTACATTCTACAGATGAGAGAAGTGCTCAAGATATGTTTACAACATCTAAGATATAAATGTAAGTACGCTTCCCCCAGCGATCACATTAATATCCGCTTCATTAATTTTTCAAAACATTTCAAAAACATGCGTTGGTGCTTTTCCATCTGTCTTTCGCATTTTACGTTGCTTGCTTGGCTGGCTTATTATGATGCTCCTGCATCATGAATGCTTGCTAAAAAATCTTCCACCTCCTCTATAATTGTTCAATATCTTGATTCTATATGATCTTCTCAATGATGGAACATTAATAATTCCAAACGAATAAAACCCCTTCTCTTTCTAGAGACCCAATATTTAACATAGCCTAATAATCATCTAGGGTTAGGGTTAGGTGCTTTGTGTGAATCAACCCTCAATTAGTTTCATTTTTTTGGACCCTCTAGAATATTCTATAAATCCCACATGTGGATAGCTCCACATGTGTGAGTAATGGGGGATAACGTGGCATCCACCCAATATCATGGTTGTTAACATGGTAGGCCAACTTGTGGGAGGTATAAATTCCACATACGAACCCTGATTGAGGTGATTTTTTCACTATAGGAAATCTTATGGTGTGTAGAAAAACATCAATGGGGTAGTAGACAAGAAATACATTTTTGACCCAAAAAGGTGTCATTTTAGGACCTTCCCCTAAAATGGGCTCTTGTTGACCCTTGACCAAGTTTTGTGGAAACATTGGTCATGGTTGACCACTTTTAGGACTTTGACAGGTTGGTCGAAGATGGAGCGCCCAAGAAAAGCGGAGATTGTGAGATCTCGCTTATTTTGCAAGCTTGTGGACCCAACAAAGGAGTTTTAGGGTTTATGTAATGGGTATGGGATGTCGACCCATGGGTTTACCCATGTTTAGGCCTTTGTGTAAATGTATAAATAAGTAGCTAGCGATGTAAGAATTATGAGAATCGTCTTAGTGCATAACTACTAGTGGCTAAGTGCATAGTTGGTTAATACTAGTTCTGTGCAATACTTTGTAAGTTCTTTGTGCAGACAGACTATGTAAGGATTTTTTCTATGAAGGAGGTGACTCTGTGCCTTGACCTAATTTTGAGGAAGGTGGATGTAGTCTGCAGTGTGCAAATAATTTGTCCACCGCGGAGCTGGGCTCTATTGCTTTGTGCACAGGAGTAGGTGCATGTAAGGAGATCGAAGACTAATAAAGAAGAAGAATAAGTTGGTGGACGTAGCCCCACACAGGGGTGAACCATGTATATCCTGTGTCTTGATATGCTTTGTGAGATGTTGTTTATGTGATTATTTTCTTAGTGTTGTTGATGTTCTATATCATGAATGCATCTGATGGTGTAGCTTAAGTGCTTAATGATGTGAATGAATGCTAGATCTAAGATAATGTTGTGTGCTAAGTGATTAGAAATGTTATATCTTGGTTATTACTGTGCTTCTCTGTAACTAGGGTTAAATCTACGATGTGAATTAAATTCAAGAACTAATGCATATTGTTGGCTAAGTTCTCTGTTAAGTATTGTAATCACATATATGTGTCCCATATTGGTTGTAGACACCTAATTCTTGCAACCCCCCTTGCCTCTACCTCGGGTGAGACTTCATCTGATTCAGAGGTGTTGCCGAAAGGGCCAATAGTTAGGGTTTTTTTGGTGCATTGTCCAAGCGTTGAACCCTGGGTCTGCCCCCTGTGCCAACAAATGGTTCTGTTGTCGAGAACTGAAACTATGATTGTTGGAAACCAAAGAAAACAAAGCTCTGTGTGTAGATCTGTTGCTATAGTGCACAGTATTCTACTTAACTTGTGAAGCTCAATGCTAAGAAAGGAACCAGATCTGAAGAAAGAAGGTAAGATCTTAAAAGCTTTATGCTCTAGTAAAGGTAAAATAAGTGGAAATTTTTTCTTCAAAAGTATGAATATAGGTGTGTTTCATAGATCTTGTCTTAGTCTGAAAACTAGGGAACAGATACAATAAAGAGTTGATCTGAATAAATATGATAGAAATAGAGAAAAATATGTTATTCCTATGCATATAAAGAATTTTTGGACTAATAATTGT
Organism: Picea abies; assembly: GCA_900067695.1. NCBI lineage: Eukaryota > Viridiplantae > Streptophyta > Pinopsida > Pinales > Pinaceae > Picea > Picea abies. The sequence goes on along the minus strand of CBVK0101824166.1, from coordinate 4,553 downwards.
ACACGGGAACCTAGATGGAATTTTTTCATAATGCAGGTCCATCACTGTGATCCCAGTGCGCAGTACAGGAAAGGCTAGGGATAGTTTAAAATAAAGAGAGAATTGACATTGTGTTATAATTGCAAAACACCAGGACATCTTGCTAAAGAATGCCCTGGTATAGGCCCTCTTTGTCTTTGTTGTAAAGCTATTAGTCATGAGGTTGAGGATTTCCGAAGGATGATTGCTAAAGTTGAAAAGATGAACATGAGACAAGAAGACTATAAATAAGGTCAAGACACTGATAATCATACAAAAAAAGAGTCACATACTATGCTAAAACAGTTAAAAGAAGAAATGGATGATCATAGAGAACCATAGATCCTGAAAGAAAAACAACTCATAGTTACAAGAATAGAAGACTTTGACATAGACTGTATATTGGATGAAGAAACCCATGTGAATGTTATGCCAGAAAGAATTTGGGAAGTTTTGGGAAAGTCTTCTATGATACCTTCATTGGGAAGGATAGGATTGTTTAAAGGAAAGATGATAACCCTATGTGGAAGAGTTATTAATATACCTATGATTTCCCACAGGACGTCAACAAAAAGGATTTTGAAGTTATTAGGTTTTTTGAGAATAACGCCCCATTTCCACTTTTATTAGGAAAGACTTGGATTGAGAAGGATCAGATCAAAAGGAAATAAGAGGAGGAAGCCATAGAAAAGAAAATGCAAGAACTAAGGGATTTCATAGCTCGAAGAATAGATCGACTGATAGAAGAACGAGAAGTTGAGTTGAAGCAGCAGAACGAAAGAGAAGTAACTGCCAACTTTGAAAGAGCGTGTTGGTGGGCGTAAGTGACATACCATCAACTGGAAGGTCAAATCCAAACCGGGGTTGTCTAAATAACCCAAGGCGTTTGGAATTAAATGACCCGACAGGTTTAATGGCTCTGTTAGCCAACTAAAGTCCTAAAAACAGTAAAAGAAATAAACTAATCTAAAGATATGATTTTAACAAATGATATATTAATTACTAATTTTTATTAAAAAGAAATGTGAATATACAAATGATTATAAACAATCTATATACAGTTTACCAGGTTTACTTGAAATCTTGCGAAAATGAATGTTCATAATAATGTTTCAAAATAAGATAAAGAAAGGAAGAAAATATTTTTGTTTTTTTTTTAATGTTTAAAGATTCTAAACTAATAAATACTAAGAAAATACAATTGAAACAACAATACATAAATAGTCAAAGCTAATTAATGCAATCAATGTCTCATTCATATATAAACAAATCTGAATAAAAGAAAGCAATGCACCTACTAACCTCTCACTGATCAACAATACTAAGCTAAATTCATCTCTCTGTATTTGTATGAGCTCCTCTTAACCTGTGTCAAGTGTAAACCTATGACAAAAGAAAGCATAATACTTCCTAAAAAAATTCAAAGAAGTGTTTCATATTCTGGAGCAAGTTTATAACGACAGAAAGACAAATAATTATATATCTTGTGACCTTGAAATGTCCAATAACTGAAAAATGAAAGAAATTTCAATTCTTGGAAATGGTGTTACCAGCTATCTAGCATCAAATGTAAACTCACAATACTTGAATAGATGATCACTCATAGATATAAACTAAACCAAAATATAATGAACAACATAAAGAAAAGCATGATATAAAATATTATGTGCAGAAATGACTAAAGCTAATTCGACACAGATAACATTTCACATCAAGAAATTACATGAGAAGACAATAAAAAAAACTCTGCAAAGGATGAAATCCAAAGACTAAATTGCTTTCTAATATAGTTTCAACAAAATATGTTCATCATATGGTCCATGAAGAACGTTTGGGATAATAGACTCTTAACGATTGAAAAAATTAATATATAAATGATAACAATTAACCATGTATTGATAAAATAGACTAAAGCTAATTTAAATCAATGCATAATCAATTATTCAAAGAATATGAAGATATTATAATGAAAATAAAACCATTTTACTCACAGGACAAAAGCCATTAAACAATCTAGAATTCCATATTCTTTTTTGAAAATACTTGTCCATTCTTCCAAAGATTCCAACCATCTGTTTCTCCATTTAAAAAGAAGAAAAGGTTTACAAAATAAATAATATACAAAAGAGAAAGTATCAAAATCCTCCTCTCCATATCTTGGATCTCCATGACTCTGAACTTTCTCATATATGTATACAATGAATGAACAATCTGGGCGTCACTAATAATTTCCGCCTCCTGAAATTTGTCTCATAAAGAGACACAAATATCTCTCCAATTGTGCATTTGTTTGAGAAACTTCTCACGTGTAAGCTAATTGGGTTCATTCTAGAGATGGGTTTTCAACCGTTTCTTCAGATTCCTCACGGTTTGGCTATAATCAACCTCGTAAAATCATCTGTCTGTTCTGGACGCATTTCTAAATTTTATCTTTTGTTGCTCATAAATTTATTTGCAGCAATCCAATACTACTTTTGGATCAATCATTTTGAATGTATTTAGATAATAAAATCAAGCCATGATCAGATCCGTACCAAATAACTGATAATAGAAGCCTGTGAAATAAAAAGAAACCTAAATTAATAACCTAAAATTCATGAACAAAACAAAATCTAGATCAATTAAATTAAAATGAATTTAAACTAACTATAAGTTCTAAACAAATATTGTTTATATTTTTCTTTCAAATATGATCTTTAAAATTTCAGAAGCTTCAAGTTGATGGAGAGGAGGAAAATATTAATTTTGGGTTTTCACAAAATCAAACAAATGATAGATAATTTTATTATTATTATTATTATTATTTTATTTTGAAATGAGATGCAAATTAACAAAATAATTTAATTAATTAAACCTACCAAATGATTTTGTGAAAATGATTGTTAATGAGCAAAAGACGAAAACATAATCATAATTTAAACGAAAGTAAAAGTTGATAAAAATTAAGGTTTTCGTTTAAATTAAGATTTCTATGTTCATCTCTCCCTCATTCAAATTTGATCAAATGTGAACATATATCATAGAAAATATATGTCATATTAAAAACTCCCAAATTATGAAGCTCGTCCATCAACATTAAAACTCTGTAGAAAGAAAAATGAAATGACATTTAAATTGCATGAAATTCAAACCAAACAAAAGAAAAGAACATAAACTCAAACCAGACTCAAAACAAATAAACCAATACCAATCCAATCAAGTGAAAGGGAAACAAACAAAAAAATCCAAGTAAAATTTTGAGGGACCATAGATTTTGATTAAAGAAAAAGAAGGGGGTAGTTGGTGCCCAACAAATCGCGACTTACTAGGTGAAGCAATTATATTTGACCTATTAAGCTTTCATCGCAGGGAAGAAGAATAAGACTTGGATATAATTTTAAGTTGCTTTGAAACAAATCCACTTTAATATTACAGAATGTTAAGACTAGCTCAGATTTATAGAAAAATATCAGAAAAGAAGAAAAGAAATCTTTTACAGAGGATAATAACCTGAAGTTGTGTTTTAATCAAAGATTCACAATGTTTATAAAAGGAATTCAATACCGTTGACAGAGCCACTGCTGCCAGCAGGCGTCCATAGCCTCAACAGGGATTCCATTTAACCCACTCAAATGCTTTAATCCCATCCAATAGTTGTATACACATGATGTATACTTCCATAAAAATTAATTTAAAAGCATATACCTACTACCTCTCAACCCGACATTGCTTCGTTGCCAATAGACTTGTTCAGTACCTCGACGAAGTTGTCTTGGTATCATGCATGCATTTACCAGCTGCCAACGATCCTGTTCAGTACCTCGACGGGTTTATACACACTTCCCACACATAAGTGCTTTCAACCCTCTTATGCCACTTTTAAATAATAACACAATTATAGATTTATTGATGACAAAGGCAGTGAGGTGATACTGGAGGTTAATTGCAATACAGGTGAACAATTGATAAAAAAAAAAAAAAAAA
>CBVK0101824160.1:0-27682 GCA_900067695.1 Picea abies | reverse complement strand
TTACGATGATGTTGACTTGCTCCTTCTATCCTACCTCAATGGCCTCTTGATTACTTCCTGTCATCATCTTTTCCATCCCTTGTCCTTTAATTATCTTAGTTGGTTTGATTTTCAAATCATATTCATGTATTTGTGACACCCACTTTCCCCTTGATCCAAGGCAATCTTATTGTGATAAAACATCCCTTATGGCGAGGTAGGGGACAAAGGCCTTGATATTGTTGTATCCCACATAGGTTTGAAAGTGTTTGAGAGACTCGACTAAAGCGTAGGCTTGTTTTTCCATAATGGTTTAATTCAGTTCTGAGTCCCTAAGATTCTTTCTCACTGAAGAAATTGGTTGTTCGTCCCCTTGATCATTCTTTTGTAACAACACACCTGCGATGGTATCTTTCGAAGAAAAAGAGAAAACGATGAAGTCCTTGGAGAATTTCGGGCTAACTAAGACCGGTGCGACAATTTTTTCCTTCTTAATACGTTCGAAAGACAACCTACCTTCATTTTCCCACTCAAAATGGACATCCTTCTTTAGTAACTTGTTAAGGGGTTTAACAATTTCGATGAAGTTTGGGATGAATCTCCTGATAAAGTTAATCTGGATGAAGAAGGATTGCAAGGATTTATTGTCTTTAGAAATTATGTGTCCCAATAAATTACCCTTGTCAACACCAAAAATTGATTTCTTAAGGTTGATAGAAATGGCATATTCCGTAATCTCTAGAAAATAGTTCTTAAGTGTTGAATGTGTTGCTCCCTCTTTTTAGAAATGGTGGTAAGATCATCTTGATATATCTCTATGAGATTTCCGATTAGATATCTAAAAGCATAGTCCATGGCTCGTTGAAAAGTATTCCCTGCATTGGTGAGTCCAAAAAGCATTCATAAATACTTATAGGTTCTCCAAGGGTTGGTAAAAGAAATTTTGAGTTGATCATCCTCCTTTACAAGAACTTGATTATACCCTGAGAAACCATCAAGCATGGACATCATTTCTGCACCAGTTACCCTTTGCAAAATATATTCTATGTTTGATAAGGGATGATTGTCTTTCAGCGAAGCCTGGTTTCAGTTTCTGAATTCTACACATATCCTGATTTCACCATTCTTCTTCCTTACAATAACTGGACTAGACACCCATAACGAATATCTAATCGGTTCAATTATACCTTCCTCAACCATCTTTTGTAACTCTTTTTGTACTTGTGGGGCGAATTTTGGGTTCATCTGTCCGAGCTTTTATCTGAAAGGCTTTGTGCCATCAATGAGGGGAATGGCGTGTTGTATAATGTCTTCCCGATAGGCCTTTATATCTTTGTAAGACCAAGCAAAGACATCCTTGAATTATCTTATAAGTGTAGTCAACTTTTCCCTCTCATCAATCATTGTTCCTTTACCAAATTTGATTAACTTCAGGGATTCCTCGGTTCCAATGTTGTATTCAACAATCTCGTCACTGATTTTTGTTGGAAGGTTTCCCTTTATACATATCATTTCGGTCAAAGAGGTTTTCTAAAGGAACAATTCTTTTGGGTAGGGGCCCACTGGCTACTTAGATGATCTTGATGCTTTCCTTCTCAACCAATAAGTTTATTCGGTCTTTAGAGAACTCTCCTTCATTCTATAGAAAGTGGAGAAGTTGAGTGTCGTTTTCAAAAACTTGCCAATGTTCCAAGTTGTTAGGTAATGAAGGTCTGAATTTCACTTCCACCTTGTAGAAGTTGATTTCTTTGGAAAGTTGTAAGTTTGAAGCGGAAACAACAAGATTATCTGCCAAGTGATTTTCTTCCCTAGGGATGGCCTCAATGGAAAATTTGTTAAACCTTTCTATGGCATCCCAAACAACATCTTTATATTGTTTTAACCTTGGGTTTTTTGCAGCAAACTTCCTATTGACTTGTGAAACAATTAGGTCAGAATCCCCTTTCACATACAAGTTGTTGATGTTCATATCGATGGCCAGGTTGATGCCCAGGATAAGGGCTTCGTTATTTGTGTAGTCAAACTCAAGTCTGTATGAAAAACGGGTGGTCTTGTTATCCGACAACCTTAAGACTATTCCTGCACCCGAGCCCGTACTTGAGTGTGCACCATCAAAATCCAGACCCCAAGATCCTTCTTTTCGTTTTTCATCAACAAAAGGGGAATTCACCAAGATAAACATGTTGTCTATTCCTTCTTCCAAAACCTGATGGTTTGTGTTGAAATGAACGACAATATTTCAGTTTTGGTACAGTCCTAGAAAGACACTTGCTCTTTACCTTTGTTGATTTCAAACCTCATTTTGTCGAGAGGTTCTGCAAAATTTTTTGAAAGTATTTTGAGAATTTTACTTCAGCTAGCTCTATGGCTTGCTTCTTTTCTAATTCCAATATCTTATTTGGTGGGCGAGGTACCTTTTGTAATGTTGCCTCTCTCTATTCTTCTAAAAGGTTGATCATGAGACATGATTCCCTTTCAGTTGTTTTATATCGTTCCACTTGTAGGTAAGTTCTGACATCTGAGGGAAGTTCTGGAGAAACAAAGTCATCAATCTGATTAATCTAAGGAGTCTCTTTGGGGTTCTATTCTTCTTTTATGAGAGAGGTAGATAATTTTTCTTGTATTTCACGTGCTCTCTCCTGATCTTCAAACAAAGTGGTAGGACATTCCCTAATCAGGGCCCCATACAAATCTTTCATAGTTGATATATATAGTTTGAGAATGGCAGCTTTGGGAGGTTTCAACTCATGGGGAAAACATCTTACGAGGGTGTTAAAACTATCGTTGAAATCCCTTATATCTTCCCCTGATTTTCTTTTGCATCTGTGGAGCTAATTACACAAGGATTGGTAATGTTTCTTTTTCTCAAATCTTTTGGTGAAAAGTTCCTGAAAGAAATTCCAATTTATGATTGTTCCTGGGGGAATGTTATCAATCCAATCCTTGGACTTTCCAACAAAAGTGTAAGCAAAAATTTTCATTAGGATATCCTCATGTTGGTCATAGGATTCTAAAATATGCACGAAAAGATACAAGTGATATTTTGGTTCAGTAAGGTCCTCCACTAAAAATATGGGTAGCCATTCTTTGAAGTTCTTTAGGAGTTTATGAGGGGATCCATGGATCTTTGTTATGTCCAAAGGTTTGTGTGTGGAAGAGGTACTATCAGATCCCTTTGGTTTTTCAACCTTCTTAGACTTACAATCTTTCTTATAATGCCCTGTTTTACCACACTTCCAGCATTTCCTCAAAGATTTTCCTGGGGACTTAGATCTACATGTAGATTTAGATCTCCATCCTGAAGGCTTACCAGGGTTCCTGTCTTGGGTACACCCTCTTACAAATAAAGCATCTATGTTGTGACCATCCATGCTTTTTCACCTCATCTCTTCAGATAACAATAATGCAACTACATCCTCATACTTCAATGTAGATTGAGTGGTACTACCTATTGCTAGAACCAGATTATCCCAAGAGTCTGGCAAAGAACATAACAAAGTAATACACTTATCTTCTTTTGCAATCGTAATATTAACAGATCCAAGTTGACTTACCAGAGTATTAAAGGCATTTAGATGTTCTGTCACAGAATCTCTATCTTCCATCCTAAGATGATACAGCTTCTTTCGAAGAAACAACTTGTTTACCAGGGACTTTGATTGATACAAATTCCCTAACTTATCCCATAGTTCCTTGGTTGTATATTCTCCCAAGACATTCAACAACACCGAATCTGCCAGGCAAAGTCGAATGGTACTTCTTGCTCTTCTGTCCAACTTGTCCCAATCTTCCTTCGACATACCAGTAACTAGTGTACTAGTATTTTGTGTACTGGTAGGTTGTGTACCAATAGCCTATGTGCTTGTAGATGGTGTATCAGTAGGCTGTGTACCATGATCTATAGTGATCCATTGTTCTTTGTCTACAAGAAGGTCCTCCATCTTGGGCTTCCATAGCTCAAATTTTTTACCATTGAACTTCTCTATCTCGATTCTAGATGAGCTTGCCATTCCTCTTACTTTACTCGAATCTCCACTGCAAAAGCTCCCACTAAACCCAGGTTTATCACAGACCCAAGATAAACTTGATCTATCAAGACCGAGCCAAACCCTCAGCAACAAAGGCATCTCTCTGAAGACAAAAATGTGCTCTGATACCACATGTAAGTTTTAAACCTATGAAGTAAAGAAATTCATATAGATTCTTAAGCAATACAGAAATTAATCAATGGCTCATACACAGAGTACACAGAGATTTTTACCGGAAACCCTCAACCAGGAAAACCTTTCTTATTTTTATTATATCGAATTTCACCATTTTCCATACAATATATACAATGTTTTTAGGTATTCCGTAGATACCAAAACCCTAATCCATTAATCCGGGATTAATTTACAAATCAGCTAAGATAAACTTGATCTATCAAGACCGAGCCAAACCCTCAGCAACAAAGGCGTCCCTCTGAAGCCAAAAACATGCTCTGATACCACATGTAAGTTTTAAACCTACGAAGTAAAGCAATGCATATATATTCTTAAGCAATACAGAAATTAATCAATGGCTCATACACAGAATACACAGAGATCTTTACTAGAAACCCTCAACCGGGAAAACCTTTCTTTTTCATTATATCGAATTTCACCATTCACCATACAATATATACAATGTTTTTAGGTATTCCGTAGATACCAAAACCCTAATCCCCTAATCCGGGATTAATTTACAAATCATCTAAAAATAGCAAAATCCGCTAAAAATAGCAAAAACCGCCCCAAAAAAAAAAATTTTGGGGCGTTGCCCCGAACGCTGCCCCGGGCTACCGCTCGGTGCCGAACGCTCCGCGTAACCAGGGGGGGGCATACCTGCCCCCCCCTGGGACCCCCCTAGGAAAGCGCCCGACGCACACGGCAGAGCCCTAGGTGAAGGGATCATCAGACGCAGTCGTCGTATCTGACGCACCCACACACACACACATGCAAAGAATATAACACATACCCAACACCCAAGGAACAAGGAATATAATCCACTTTGCAAGAAGTATAAATGACCAAAAATCACATTTCCCAATCCAATAATAAATGACTAGTGCTCTTAATAATTGGGTTAATGGGTTCATGCAAACAAATATCTAGAGAAGCTACCTCCTTGGGGCTGTAAACCCTCTTACTCCCCATAGATAGGGCTTAAGATAAGAGGGTGTATGCCCTTATACTTCTCTTAACAAACACTTGTTTAACCAATAACATGAAGCATAAAATGATGAAGACTATGGTGGGGGTGTATGCCCATATACTTCCCACCTATCTCCTAGCACAATAACCTTGACTTGAAACAAATGATAGCATGAAAGTAAAGACCATACCAATTCAAGGAAAAATGCCAAGATAATCCACCACAATAGCAATAGATAAGTGTTTGAAGGCTAGCAGATCACTTCCATTAACCATACCATCAAGAGATAACCATAAACAAGAGCCAAGAAAGACTAGTTTGCCAAAGGTAGTGAAAATTTCAGACCAATACTTCTCACAAGAGGGAGATTTATGTTTAAAATATTATGACCTCTTATTTATACAAAATGTCACCAAGGTGACTTCTCCATAAATTAAGGGGTAAACCACAAGACTAGGGGTAAACAACCCTAATCTTTCTCCCTTTAACAAAGTAATATTAAACAATTCATTTCAAGTTTCAGTTTTGCACAAATAAACGCTAATTTTACATAGACGTCTCTCCTTTAAGGGAAATTTTTTGACTTAGAATAAATCGTTGGTGTTGGAGAAGCATGGGTAGGCCTCCAAAGGCCACATTTCAAGCATCTAGACAATATCCTCATGGTGAAGACCTTCTTCTCCTAAAAACGTCCATGTGTCAATGAGTGCCACCTCACCACCAAGACTTAACCCCCCTAGGTGATGCCATGCCTCTAGGAGTGACGTTTTGCCTCTCCTAGGAAAAATGTTTGGCATGTGAGGGCTAGACTATGTCGTCCAAGTCATCTTCAAGGCCTTCCAAGTTTGATCTTTTTCATCCAGCATGTGGGCCCTTGGCATCCAACCTATGGGCTTGTATCCCCATGGAAGCCCAAGCTAGGCTTGTTCTCCCAAAAATGTCCACGAACTAGGTTCTGCAAAGACAAATGAGCACGCCCTCCAAGGATATCAAGTAATAACATCTGATAAGTGAATCTGATCAATAAATTATCCACCTAAGCATGTGCATCAAAGATCACTATATCAAACAATTAATTTCTCAAAGACACTATTTGACTTGTCAAGCTTGAATATGGGAGGGTTGACAAGGTGTCCTATTGGGTAGATCTTGCCCTAGGTCAAGGAGAATTTCTGAGATATCCCTCTCTAAGCCATGTAAAGTGGATGAAGTGGTTAGGGTCAAGACTCAATGGGAATATGGATCATGGCATACAAAGGGTCGTAGTGTCTCATTCATGGGTTCCTTTGTAGAGGGTGTCTGGTACCTTCATCCGCAATGCACTTTTTCCAAGCCCATTAATTTCTATTCTTTTATTCTTTCATAATTTTAAGGAGAGGTTGAAGGTCATTTCCCTAGCATGGTGACTAGATAATGGCAATGTCACCCACATACACCTAGTGGAAATGAGAAGGTTGGTTCATGATGATACCCCCTTTGTCTCAGCCATGCAACTGAGATCCATTACCCTGGTTTGGTGACGAGATGATGGAAATTTCATACCACTATATATTCATGGATGCGATAGGTCGGCTCGTGATGAGACCTCCTATCCTTCAACTAACCCTTTAAGCATTCTTTATTATATTGTGGGTCCCCTTTACTTAAAGATAAGTGCTTCACTGCTTTCTTGGGTGATCCCTGAGTGAAGCATCTCGAAGATTCATACAAGGATTTTATATTTTACCCAACATCAATCTCTCTGGGCCTTCATCCCCTTCTTCCCATAGAATGAGGGACAACTCCTTCTTGGGTCAATACACCCTAAAATCCCAAGAGATAAGGAAATGGAGGGGAATAATCATGGAAAGTGATAAGTATGATCGGGAACGATACGATGGATATTTATGGGATTTCATAGTAGCAAACCCATCCCAAAGGAAGACCACTTAATAGAGAAAAATGTCAACCAGCAAGGTGAAGCAGGGAAAAAGGCATAATGTCCAATCATATATCATGAAATCTAGAGAAATATAAGATACAACATACTCAAATGGATTAAATATTGAAATGATGCTCACCATAATACTGACTTGTACCTCATGGAGAAAGGCCCATTGCCTTCCGGAAGCCAACTGATGTGGTGGATGCCATCTGCAAATCTGTGACCATCTATGGTGGTGAGTGGGTTTTCCATCTATGCAAAAGGGTATTGCTGGTCATGTAGTATCTTAGCACTCCATATCTACAACCTGAGGGGCTCGAGACATAATCTCCTTAGTTATCCAAAAAATGGGGATAACATGCCTCAACTTCAACATTCGTGCGAAAGTGAGCATCTTGATACCTCAAACATTGCATGATGTAGTTTAGAAGGATCTCATTGCAGAAGAAGAGTTGAACAATGGGGTGCAGGGCATGAATCTATCTAAACAGACTGGACATGCGACACCGAGAGTGCAACAACATCAAACACCAGCTAGACAGACTTATGGGCATCATGATACGCCCAAAGGACCTGTATTCTTGACACGACAATGACAAACTCCTCACCAAAATAATCCCTACAAAGAACCACGAAAACAACAACAACAACATCATCCATAGCAACAACAATAGTTTAGACCTAGTCTGCAGAACAGACTAGCACAACATACTCCTAGGCCAACAATTTCTACTTCTAGGACTAGGAGCATTGAACAGAAGAATGGATGCTGTAAATGTGGAGAGATACATTACCACAGAGAATGTCCTATTTATAAGGAAAGAGTTGTTAGATCATCATGACCTACCACATTTGGAGATTTGGGCACGACCCACAGGATACATGCAGCGGTGAATAACCGCTAGGCCAAGCATCAATCCACCGTGCTTGAGATGTTAGGTATGATCGTCAATAAAAAAAATTAGTATTTTGATAGATCCAAGAGATACTGAGAGATTTATATCTAGTGTTGCACTTAAAATAATTAAGGTAAAGGCAATCAAACAAGATGTATTTAGACATGTGAAAATGGAATTGGGTGCCAAGCAAAAGTTTGGAGGAAAAGTGAAGGATTGTAACGTTAACTTAGTTGACTTCATGACAAGTGTAAACCTTTATGTTACAATCTTGGGATCTTATGATATGGTGATCGGGATGGATTGGTTAGAATCACGCGATGCGATAATTAAATGCAAGATGAAACGGTTAAGTTTGACAGATGGTTTGGGACATAGTAGAGTAATTTTAGGAAGAAACTGGGGAGTGTCACTGAGGTTTATTTATTCCTTACAGTTACATAAACGTATGTGAAAAGGGTGTAAGTTATACACCATCTTATCTCTAAACGAAAAGGGGGACACAAAAGGATTAGAAAATATTCCTGTAGTATCAGAGTTCGCAGATGTTTTTGCAGAGGAGCTACCGGGTTTACCGCCAGTAAGAGAATTGGAGTTTACTATCGAATTAAAACCTGGAACAAAACCAATTGCAAGAATTCCATATCGGATGTCAATGCATGAATTATAGGAGTTGAAAATGCAATTAAAGGATTTGCTAGACTTGGTACTTATATGTCCGAGTGTGTCTCCATGGGGTGCGCCAGTTATTTTTGTGAGGAAGAAGGATGGATCGTGCAGGCTTTGCATTGACTATCGTCAATTGAATAAAGTTACAATCAAGAACAAGTATCCATTGCCAAGAATAGATGATTTATTTGATCAGATGAAGGGATCAACGGTGTTTTCAAAGATTTACTTGAGATCGGTATATCATCAGTTAAGAATTAAAGAGGAATATATCCCTAAAACCGCATTTAAGACGAGATTTGGACACTATGAGTTTACCTTTTTACCATTTGGATTGACTAATGCCCTGAACGTATTCATGAGTTTGATGAATGGGGTGCTCCGAGAATACTTGGAAAATATTGTTCAAGTATTCATTGATGATATACTTATTTATTCTCGAATGAGAGAAGAGCACGTCGAACACTTGAGATTGGTATTACAGTGTCTAAGAGAAAACAAATTGTACATAAAGTTGTCGAAGTGTTCCTTTTACCAGTCCAAGATTCATTATTTGGGACATATCATATCTAGAGAAGGTATTACTGGGGATCCAATGAAGGTTGAGGATATTATGGAATGGCCAACACTGATGAATGTACAAGAAGTATGTAGCTTTATGGGGTTAGCAGGTTATTATCGATGCTTCGTCGAAGGTTTTTTGAAGATAGCAAATCCAATTACGAAATTGCAGAAGAAAAACAAGAAATTTGTATGGACATGGAAATGAATGGAAACATTTCAAAAGATTAAGGAGTTGTTAATGACAACGCCGATACTGAAGGTTCCCAACATGGAAAAATAATTCTTGGTATGCATGGATGCATCCAAGGAAGGTCTAGGAGAGGTTTTGATGCAAGACGGTCGATTGATCAATTACATTTCAAGGAAATTATGAATGCATGAAGAGAATTATGAAACACATGATTTGGAGTTATTAGCAATTGTATATGCCTTACGAGTTTGGAGACATTATATGATTAGAAAAAAATTTGAATTAAAGACATATCACTGTAGATTGCAACATATTTTTACTCAGAGTGACTTGAACGCACGACAAATGCATAGTAAATTATGTGGCAAGATGTCTGGAATGTCAGCAAGTGAAGGTTGAACATAGACATCCAACGGGATTGATATAGCCATACACGATTCTTGAATCAAAATGGGGAAGTCATTTCGATGGATTTTATTGTTGGATTGCCACTGACGACAAGGATACATGATTCAATTTTCATAGTCATTGACACTCTGACAAAGAGTGCACACTTTATTCCAGTGCGTACGACGTATCAAGCGTTAGACAAAACTAGATTTTTTGTTAGCGAGATTGTGAATTTGCATGGAGTACCAAGAAATATCATATACGATCGTGGATCAATGTTTACAAGATGGTTTTGGACTAGTTTCCAAGAGGTTTTGGGAACGAAACTGAATTTTATCACAACATATCACCCCGAGACAGATGGCCAAACTGAAAGAATAAATCATATTTTAGAGGATATGTTGTGCATGTATGTAATGGATCAACAGAAATGCTAGGAAAAATTATTACCATTGGTAGAATTCACATACAACAACAACTATCAGAGTTCGATTAAGATGGCACCATTTGAGTTTCTTTATGGACGACCATGCCATACACCTCTAAGTTGGGATAGACTCGAGGATAGGGTCCTGGTGGGACCGTAAATGATCCAAGAAATGAAAGAACAAATGTGATCGATAAGACAGGATTAAATAAGCACAAGATCGACATATGAGTTATGATGACGCGCATCGCATTGACCGTAGTTATGAGGTTGGCAATAAGGTTTTCCTACAAGTGAAACTGCATAAGGGTTCGATAAAGTTTGGAAAGGGTGCTAAAATCTCTCATAGGTTTGTGGGACCTTTAAAAGTTGTAGAAATAAAAGGACCCATGGTTTACCGACTAGCCTTGCCTGATTCTTTGAGGCATATGCACAATGTATTTCATGTATTTGTTTTGCGACATTATATTTCGGATCTGTCACATGTTATTGGCTTGAGTTCTTTGCAGGTGTCGGATGAGGGTGCTCTCATGGCGGAGCCAATCCTCATTCTAAACCATCGCACTTGACAACTACGGCGTCGAATAGTCGATTAGGTTAGGGTCTAGTGGGACAATTATAGTCCACACTCGACTACTTGGGAGGACACATATGAGACACGCCAATAATTTCCTTATTTGTTTGATAGATTAGATATGCAGATCTGTGTCAAATACATTTATTTCTACCATTATTGATATTGTACAAACTTCGGGATGAAGTTTAAAACAAGAGGGGTTGTATGTAACATCTAGTTCTACTTAACACATTTTATACTGAATTATTCTTTGAGGACACTTGCGAGCAAGTGATCAAGTTATGATACATTATGATTATGCTCTGCTTATGAGTTATTATATGATGTCATTGTGATTATATTTTCATTTGTAGATGTATATATGTATCGACAGGTATTATTTATGAGTTTCCCTGAGTGTGCATGATACATGATAGGTTGATGATGTTGATGGCATCAACGAACTTCCTTGGACTCCAGATTGAGTCAAGGAGTGGACTTGTATTTGGTTTGAGTAATTTATTTACACGCATGTGATTTATATGATGATTTTAGTATGGATGTTATGTATATGTATTGTTGACAATGTTCTTGTCAGTGGATGTTGGTTCTGTGATGCTTGCTAATCCGACTCACATAAGGAGTAAAGGGGTCATGCACATAAACCTGACAGTTGAGGGAGAGGTGTGGAAGTATCCCTGTCATAGCCTACTAGCACTCCCACCGTGACCTAAACGTATGGTTAACGATTACCTCATTCCAAGAGGTTCACGATGTCGTGAGGGAAGATTGAGACATTAGTTCACGAAGAATTCTAAGGGGTGCACAATAAGGCGAAGTCCTTATTCCTTAGACAACCCTTAGTCTCTCACAAGGTCGACCAAGTGGAGTGTTGACTCCAAGTGTCAGACAAACTTCCAAAACTAGTCAAGGGCGAGTGGCACCCTTGGAGTACAAAGGTGTGTCTTGAAGGGCACGTCGCATAATCAAATGTGAGTAATAAAAATCTAGAAGGCTTAGAAAATAAAAATAAAATACTTTGACTTTTTTAGAAAGAGGAATCAAATGATTATTAAATTATAAAAAAAGAAAATAACAAAGAGTCTAAGTGCAAAGAAGTTTGTTTAAGTAAGCCATAGAAAAGGGAATAAAATAATTAGACTAGCAATTTAATTGAATAAAGAAATAAGAATAAACTTGGGTAAATGGACATGTGAGCATGAAAATAATAAAAAGGATTTATAAATAAAAATAAATTAAAACATGAGAGAAAAGGTGGTCCACATAGAGTAGAATCTTGAGTCAATATACCACTAATCCTAACAAAAAGAAGACTCCTAATCCAACTCAAACTAAGATCTATCTAGGGTACACAAATTAAATGAAGGATTGGGGAACTAAAGGACAACTAAGAGAAAAAATAGGAGCACATTGGGGAATGTGAGAAAAAATTCCTAAATAAATAAAATAAAAAGGGAATTTAGTTGTGCAACTTGGGGAGAGTGTGACACATGTAGTAGGTGAATAATCCTTTAATTAAATTATTAAAAATTAAATAATTGTGCATGAGGACATGTGTCAATGAGGATTTTTCTATAAATAATTGGAGAGAAAGGGAGAGGGGATCTCACCTTTGTTAATACTGTTATGCTGCCAAAATTTTTCTCGACTAAGTTTTACTTGTGAGAGTTGGGTTCCAAAGCTTGAAAGGAGTGGAATCTCTTCCTTGAGAGGCAAGCTTGGGTGCTATTATTTTCTGGTTTTTTTGTGTGGCCCCTTTGCAGCTCGGGGGGCTCAGGGAGAAGAAGAGTACCCCTAGCATTCGCTGGGAGGTACCGATGAAGTCTTGAGATTATTAGAAAGAGGAAGGATTAACAAAAGTTTAAGGTTCAAAGATCACCATCAATCTTTTGTCTTATCCAGTTACGATATTTAATTACATATAGTTTTATCAAGTTATATACTTGAATTTTTAAAATTTGCGCATGAACCCAGGATAAATCTTTCTACAATTTATACCTATTATTATAAGATGAAAGAACCTAAAGAGTAAATCTTGATTGCGGTATTTCAGTGTTTTTACTATTATGTGTCTTACCGAGTAATGGTTTACCGTATGTATATGTGAAATATTGATTAAGGACAGCATACGCCCCTGTAATTATTTGTGCTTTAAATTATTGTAGAAAGGATATTTCAGTGTAACCCACTGTTAAAATGAGATTATGTACATTCATAGTTCACGACTTCTTCCTGCGTCTGCCTAATTAGAATTGGGATTATTTAATCTAACTTGTGAAACACCATTTTTCTCCATACCACTTTAATTCTCACACTCTTGTTAAACAATTAAAGTGAGACATGCGCAACCCATAAAAAACTGATGGTTGAAGCTATATAGATTTTTCTAATCTTAGAAAGAATCTTAGAAGTAGAGAAAAATTTCAATTATATTGCAGATCTGTTTCAAAAGATAAGATATTGGCTTGAGTTCTTTGTAGGTGTCGGATGAGGGTGCTCTCATGGCGAAGCCAATCCTCATTCTAAACCATCGCACTTGACAACTACGGCGTCGAATAGTCGATTAGGTTAGGGTCTAGTGGGACAATTATAGTCCACACTCGACTACTTGGGAGGACACATATGAGACGCGCCAACAATTTCCTTATTTGTTTGATAGATTAGATATGCATATCTGTGTCAAATACATTTATTTCTACCATTATTGATATTGTACAAACTTCGGGATGAAGTTTAAAACAAGAGGGGTTGTATGTAACATCTAGTTCTACTTAACACATTTTATACTGAATTATTCTTTGAGGACACTTGTGAGCAAGTGATCAAGTTATGATACATTATGATTATGCTCTGCTTATGAGTTATTATATGATGTCATTGTGATTATATGTTAATTTATAGATGTATATATGTATCGACAGGTATTATTTATGAGTTTCCCTGAGTGTGCATGATACATGATAGGTTGATGATGTTGATGGCATCAACGAACTTCCTTGGACTTCAGATTGAGTCAAGGAGTGGACTTGTATTTGGTTTGAGTAATTTATTTACACGCATGTGATTTATATGATGACTTTAGTATGGATGTTATGTATATGTATTGTTGACAGTGTTCTTGTCAGTGGATGTTGGTTATGTGATGCTTGCTAATCCGACTCACATAAGGAGTAAAGGGGTCATGCACATAAACCTGACAGTTGAGGGAGAGGTGTGGAAGTATCCCCGTCATAGCCTACTAGCACTCCCACCATGACCTAAACGTATGGTTAACGATTACCTCATTCCAAGAGGTTCACGATGTCGTGAGGGAAGATTGAAACATTCGTTCACGAAGAATTCTAAGGGGTGCACAATAAGGCGAAGTCCTTATTCCTTAGACAATCCTTAGTCTCTCACAAGGTCAACCAAGTGGAGTGTTGACTCCAAGTGTCAGACAAACTTCCAAAACTAGTCAAAGGCGAGGGGCACCCTTGGAGTACAAAGGTGCGTCTTGAAGGGCATGTCACATAATCAAATGTGAGTAATAAAAATCTAGAAGGCTTAGAAAATAAAAATAAAAGACTTTGACTTTTTTAGAAAGAGGAGTCAATTGATTATTAAATTATAAAAAAGAAAATAACAAAGAGTCTAAGTCTAAAGAGGTTTGTTTAAGTAAACCATAGAAAAGGGAATAAAATAATTAGACTAGCAATTTAATTGAATAAAGAAATAAGAATAAACTTGGGTAAATGGACATGTGAGCATAAAAATCATAAAAAAGATTTATAAATAAAAATAAATTAAAACATGAGAGAAAAGGTGGTCCACATAGAGTAGCATCTTGAGTCAATATACCACTAATCCTAACAAAAAGAAGACTCCTAATCCAACTCAAACTAAGATCTATCTAGGGTACACAAATTAAATGAAGGATGCGGGAACTAAAGGACAACTAAGAGAAAAAATAGGAGCACATTGGGGAATGTGAGAAAAAATTCCTAAATAAATAAAATAAAAAGGGAATTTAGTTGTGCAACTTGGGGAGAGTGTGACACATGTAGTAGGTGAATAATCCTTTAATTAAATTATTAAAAATTAAATAATTGTGCATGAGGACATGTGTCAATGAGGATTTTTCTATAAATAATTGGAGAGAAAGGGAGAGGGGATCTCACCTTTGTTAGTACTGTTATGCTGCCAAAATTTTTCTCGACTAAGTTTTACTTGTGAGAGTTGGGTTCCAAAGCTTGAAAGGAGTGGAAGCTCTTCCTTGAGAGGCAAGCTTGGGTGCTATTATTTTCTGGTTTTTTTGTGTGGCCCCTTTGCAGCTCGGGGGGCTCAGGGAGAAGAAGAGTACCCCTAGCATTGGCTGGGAGGTACCGATGAAGTCTTGGGATTAATAGAAGGAGGAAGGATTAACAAAAGTTTCAGGTTCAAAAATCACCATCAATCTTTTGTCTTATCCAGTTACGATATTTAATTACATATAGTTTTATCAAGTTATATACTTGAATTTTTAAAATTTGCGCATGAACCCAAGATAAATCTTTCTACAATTTATATCTATTATTATAAGATGAAAGAACCTAAAGAGTAAATCTTGATTGTGGTATTTAAGTGTTTTTACTATTATGTGTCTTACCGAGTAATGGTTTATTGTATGTATATGTGAAATATTGATTAAGGACATCATACGCCCCTATAATTATTTGTGATTTAAATTATTGTAGAAAGGATATTTCAGTGTAACCCAATGTTAAAATGAGATTATGTATATTCACAATTCACGATGCGTCTGCCTAATTAGAATTGGGATTATTTAATCTAACTTGTGAAACACCATTTTTCTCCATACCACTTTAATTCTCACACTCTTGTTAAACAATTAAAGTGAGACATACCCATAGAAAACCGATGGTTGAAGCTATATAGATTTTTCTAATCTTGGAAAGAATCTTAGAAGTAGAGAAAATTTTCAATTGTATTGTAGATCTGTTTCAAAAGATAAGAAAAGAAGAAAAATAAATAAATATATATATATATATAAAAGGTATGAGGAAGGCCAACTTTACAAGTTCCCTAGACTTAGTCTAGTTAAAAAAATACGCCTAGATTATCAGATCGGAAGTGTTTGCATGATTATCACTGTACCATATTACCAATCGTGATAGATTTCATTAAGATAAGCAGTGATCGTTGAATCTCAACTTCCTTGAATCCCTAAACCTTGAGTAATAAACAATAATTTTTATTTAATTTTGTTTTATATGCTTTAGGTCATGCAATTGACGTATTCCCTCATCAGATTCGCACTTAAAATCCTAATTATCTACAGAAGGATTTTCATCCAATCCATTATAGCCACTTCTAGCGTCGAGACTCATAGAAGGAAACTACATACATATCTTCCTTGGGTTCTTCTCATGAATTAAAAAAAAAAAAAAATCGATTATACACAATAAAATTAATGTGTTGCATGGCATAACAGACTGGAAATAATTGTATTTCTCTGTCAAATTAATTGAGATCAATATTAAAGTTCAGTAATTGTTATAAACTTGAAAATCTACCAAATTTTGGATGAGTGGTATGTTTTGAGATTTCAATTCTTGAGGTTGATAGTTTGATTTTGTATAGTTAACTAACTGGAGATAGGTATTTGCTGATCTGTCACTGATGTATGTTGTTGCAGTCCCGGTTGAATGTGGTGTAAGATGGCACGTAGCTTCTCCTGGCATGGAATGATTATGTTTTTACATGAATAATTATTCGTAATAAGTGGCATTTAGAGAATAAACAAGGGCTTAAACAAGTTAAATTGTTGTAATTATTGTCATAATTGTTGTTGTAATGTTCTGTTTCAAACATTGCCACCGTGATTCAAGTAGGATATGAATGTATCGTGTAGGGAAGCTAGCTACAAGTTGGTTGTAAAGATAAATGGGTGGTTAAATTTTTTTCTTAATTAATAGGTCTCAAATTTTTCTCATGTGTTTATATTGGTTGGGCTTTTGGAAATTACCGTAATGTCTCTTCTGTACATATATTTTTAAAAATAATATTCAGGTTGTCCACTAATAGATACCTATGTATATAGATAAGATACTAATATCGTAAATCCGCCTAATGTTGTTGTGGTTATTATGGAACATATTGTTTATTAATGTGGTGGAAATGTCTCCTTTCTAGTCCTTTGTTCGAATGACAATTATAGTTACTTTGATTTTTACATTCTTTTGGTTGTTATTAATGTTGCATTTGCCACCATATGTTATATTATTATGTGTTCATCCTTTCTGAAAATAACATTGTGCACTTTTTCCAAATGCGCGGTTACAATAAAAACCTTTGAAAACATTAATCCATAGACTTGATTTAGAAGTCTATAAAGTCATTGAATTAGAATAATTAACAAGGAAATGTTAGTTTTATTCCAACTAAAGGTGGACCAAGGAAGAGATAGAGATCTTGTTAGTAGGATATCATTAGTAGTATAAATGGGTTCAACTCCTATGAGATTTTGTGGTCATAGTTTGAATTCAGTGATTCCACTTGACTAAATTTTAAAAGAAAGTTTTTGAAATGAAAGAATTAAAGGGTTAAATTTTAGTACGACATCATCTTAGGAAGCATTAATTTTTAGGTATTTTTAGAAGAGTCCAATCTTATGACAAAAAGTAGTTTAAATTTTATGTTTGCATCGTAGATTGATTACTCTTGTGTTCGGTTAAATGGAGAATCGTTACAATTATCATGTATTACTTTATGTGCATGTTCTTTAAAAAAAAGGAAAAAAAAAACTTGCCACATTTGTAGTATTCCTATACACATTAATGTTGAATATTTAGGGCATGTTACAAAGATTGTCAGCAACTTGAATAACAGTTTGATTTTCATAGTAGAGAGTGGTCTAGGTCTATACAAGAAACCCAAGTTCAGCCAAAAGATGGAGAAATCAAACAACCTATGTTCCTACATTAACAAAACACCGATACTTAGCTTTTGTAGTCGGCATAAAATACCTTATGTTTCTTGCACGAACAAAGCAGTAGTCTAGTGCTAAAGAAAAACACATAGCTAGAGGCAGATTTTTTATCATAATTGTCGCTTTTCCATTTGAACTTAGTAAAGAGGACTAACGAATATGAACTTAGAAAATATTTGATACCAAGATGAGTGGTACTTTTGAGATAACGAACAATTATTTTGACAACTTTCCAGTTGCTTCCTATGGGATGCTACATAAATAGAGAAACCAAACTAACAAAAAAAAAAGAGATATTAGGTCGACTGTAAGTGAGATAAATGAGGTGCCAACCAGTTGTCGATAAAGAGTAGCATCGAATTTTGGAGACCGATAGGTTTACTTAACTTAACTCCAAACTAAAAAGGAGTAGCACATTGTGTGTAGTCTTCCATCTTAAAACGTGTCAATAGATCTAATACATATTTAGATTGATAAATAAACAAACCATCAGTCAAAGGTAAAACTTGAAGACCGCGAAAATAATGCAGAAGACCAAGGTTTTTCATATCAAAGGTGTCAACAAGTTGTTTCTTCAATCTAAAGTTGAGATCAATATTATTGTCAGTTATGACTAGGTCATGAACATATACAACAACAATCAAGGTATTACCATTATTACGTAATAGATAAAGATTGTGAGCATATTCTAGCATTTGAATCCAATAGTGAGAAAGAAATGGTTGATCTTAGCATACCAATCTCTTGGAGCTTGTTTCAAACCATAAAGAGTCGAGAGACAAGTGTGGAATTTTTCACAAAACCATGGGGTTGTCGCATGAAAATTTCTTCAAATAAATTTCCATGAAGGAAGGAACTTTTCACATCCATCTGGTGGATCTACCAGTTAAAATGAGAAACAAGAGAAAGAATAAGTTAAACACAATTCATCTTTGCAACAGGGGAAAAAGGTCTTTATGTTGTCGATGCCTTCCTATTGAGAAAAAAATTTCATGACCAAGCTTACTTTATGATTCTCAACAATACCTTTAAAGGTAAATTTGGTTTTATAGAACCATCGACATTTCACAATGTTCTTCCCTTGAGTTCGAGGAACTAAATCCCAAGAATTATTTTTCAAAAGAGATTTCATTTCATCTTGCATAGCTTTCTGCCATTCAATTTAGCCTTGTGCATCTGAGTAAGAAACAAGATCACATATTTCAAGAACATGAGTCATCAAAATAGCATTGACTTGTTGCTTCTAACGATCAGTTTGTTGGCCTGAAGAGATATTACCGACATTAGGACCAATAGCTTCAATTGTCTTAGCATCCCATTAGGGTAGACAAGAAAAGGGTGAATTGATATTGGTTACAGAAGGTCGATCATAGGAAGGAATAATTCCAGTCTAAGAATACAGAGGACTGATCAAAACAAAGATCGATTGTCTAGTTGATTCCATAACAACAATCAACGACCTAGTCAAAATAAGAGTAAAGTTCGATTTCCTAGTCCAAATGTTGAAAAAAGGAACATGTGATTTGATGTCATCAACAATATCAAAGGGACCATCCTATAATAAACCAAGAGAATCATTCAACAAATTAATTCCTGAAGACTTCTCATCAAAAAGCACATTTATTCTAATAATAATTTGTCGTCTGACATGGTCAAATGGTTGATAGGCTCTAGACTCTTCAAATTAACCCATCATGATACAAGCATGACTCTTTGCATCCAGTTTCTTCCTGTAATCATCTGGAATATGAGACTAAGAAACACAACCAAAGACATGGAGGCGACCCACTAAGGGTTTCTTTCCACACCATCTTTCGATTGGAATCACAACACTGACAACTCTAGTCGGAATGTGGCTCAAGAGATACTTTGCAATGTAGACAACTTCAGCCCAAAAATGAGTAGGCATATCTTTGGCCTGTAAAATATAATGATCCATTTCAACCAATGTCAAATTCTTAGGTTCAACAACACCATTCTATTGAGGAGTGTGAGGGACCAACCATTTTTAGGAAATACCAGAATGAGTGAGTTATTCCTCAAATGGTCGATTTACATACTTGTTGCCATTGTCAAATCTCAAGCACTTGATAGGTTGATCACATTGTGTTTCAACAAATGCCTGAAATTCCTTGAACTTTTCGAAGACATGACTTACTTTTCAAGAAATTGACCCATTTGAATCAAGAGAGATCATCAATAAAGGTTATGACATACTTTGCACCTGCTAAGGAAGGGTGATTGATACATCATAGATATTTGTGTACCAATTACAATATGTTTTGTGCTCTCCATGGTTTGTCAAAGTAAAAAAATACTTGATGATGCTTTCCCAACACACATCCTCTCCAAACTCCATTAGGTGGAATAAATTTAGGTAAACCCACAACCATGTTCTGTGTGGACATCGACTTCATACTTTGATAATTGAGGTGTCTAAGTCGTTTGTTCCAAATTTGACTTCGTTCAACAATGTGAGCAACAAGAGAATTCAATTTAGGATATTGTCGAGGGAGGTCACAAAACTTGTATAGGTCTTCCTTTGAGTCGAGAAAACCTTCGACGATAATAGGATTACCATTATTCATATCCTTAACAAGGAAACGATCTGGCCAAAACTCCACAGTCTTCCCTTTCTATGTTAGCTCATGGATCGACAACAAATTTGTTCTCAAGGTGGGAACATGATATACGTCGAAAATTTTCCCATGTTGAAAATAAAAATCATCACGACCAACAATGTCGAGAGTGAAGTAATCAACTACATAGATCTTCCCCTCGACAACTATATTCAAGGACGTGAACAAGGAAGCATCCTTGGCCATATGATGAATGCACCCATAATCAACAACCCATTCATTTTGCGCAGCATGGGAAAGAAACATTTGAGAAGTTCTAACTTGGAAGGTGAAATTATCAACAAGTTGATGAACAGTTGACATGTCTCCTTAAAGTTGCTTGACCTTCTCCTTTAGGTGGCATTCCTTCTTCCAACAATTCTTCTCAACATGTCCAGTCTTTCCGCAATAAAGACATTTTTTCTTCTTTCAATTCTTCTAGGTTGATGTCAACTCATTAGTATGCATTTTATCTTTTTGGTCAAGGTATTCCAATCTGTGTATAGGAAATTCAAAGCGTCATATTTCCTTGTAATTCATATTTCCCTTTCTCTTGAGAAAGTGAGTTTGATGTTTACCACCAAGCTTCTCTTCATAAATCAATCTGTGTTCATCATTAACTAGCGAGCCACAAAAATTGTCAAAGGTATGATCCTTATGATCTTCTTTGCATGCTTTCCGGTTTGTCCAAAACGTGGAAAAAAACACATCAAAAAGTTTTCTCAGATTCATTGAAACCAGTTTGATGAGTTTTCCATATTTCTTCTGGAAATTATTCCCACATTCGCCTAATTTCAACTATAGCTCGTTCACACGTGCCAAATAGTCCTCAATTCTTTCGAAGGAATGAGGATTAAGAGAGATCAAATTTTTTTCTGATTGCATAACTTGGATTTCATTGACTTTATCAAATAGAAATTTCATCTTTCTCCAGACTTGATGAGGGAAGATGATGAGCCCTACGCCCTCATCCTTCTTGTTGTCGACGATAAACTTCACCTAGTCGTTTTTTTTGTCTAGAATATTCATCTTGGTATACTTCCAAATTCCCTTACTCTTTAGAAATATTTCCATATCTGGTGCCCAAATATCATAGTTCAATCCATTTCGAACAATTGGATTGATCTATAAGCCATATTTGATATCTAACGGATCTGATTTGATCCACGGGTTACAGTTGAAAAATCAACGACCCAAATTCAATCACAAATAGATCTGACTCAACTATATTTGCATACAACAAGCGAGGTCTAAACCAATTGCTTTGATATAATGTTGGGGATTGGGTGTAACCCTGAGTGGAACAATAATAGAATTCTACATAATAAATGAAGAGAAATAAACTTCATAGAAGATCGATGGTGTCTAAAGAAATCGTTTCAACACTTAAGCACATCACATCATGATCAGAACATCGCAATCCATTATTGAATACATGTTCACCATGAGTCACATATTGATAATGACCCATTGGATCCTTTATTTATAGTCTCAAATATCTAACCAACTTCTTTTGAATCAGGAAGATCTTTTTCACATATAACCTTCGGTGGTTAGAGTAGTCTTAGTCAAATCCACACTGTCTAGTTGGCTAGTCTAGCCAAGTCGACCTAAACATCCATTCATCCAAACCATATTCAATTTCTTGGCAGGTTGATCCATCATCTGACTATCTTCGATTGTTAGTCTATTGTATGATCAACAGGCCCGTCGACTACTCGATTGAATGTTGTCAAATTTTGGTCTCCTGCCCGACTGACTCTCCAATTGTGAGTCAACCATCCGACCGATTGTCTCCCATAGAAGTGGGATGAACCAACAAAACATGAGGTTCCAACACAATGGAATGAAGTTGTAGGTCAAATTTACAAAATATAACATCGAACTAGATATATATTATATATAGTTATGCATAGTTAGTAAAGGGTTGATTTAATTTTACACAAACCCAATCTATGTATATTTGAACATGGGAATGATAAGGACATGAGTAAATTTACAATGATTGAACACATGACCACTACAAGAGGATTAAAAAGGATAAAATAGTTTAAGTTATGGAAACAATCAGTTATGTTCTATTTCAATTTTTGAAAAATTCTTCTTTTAATAAAAAATATTATATTTTTTAATATATATTATTGTCCCTTCCTTCTTATTGTTTCTAATGAATTTGGTTGAAGCTTCTAGCCATACCAAATACTCATTATTTCTTACCCCATGTACCTGTTTTTAGAAAACTCATGCAATATAGAAAAATAACTTGTGAACAACATATTTGTCATAGCAACCAAATCTACTAATTGTGCATGATATATCAAAGTATCAAACAATGCTAGAAACTACTCATTCACCATCAGAACATAAGATGAAAATCATATATACAATTATACAAAGTTTGGGTAACAAAGTACATTTTATATATACATAAGAATGAAATAACAAGTACATATCAACAACTTATCACAAGTTAAGACTTGTTATCCACTTTTGTTGATCAATGTTTTTGTATATTGGTACATACTTAGTCATTTTTTTGTTTCTTATTGTCAAGCTAGGAGTGAGAAGAAATCATAAATCCAGGGGATGATTATTCCATTAGCACGAAGCTCAATAAATTTACAAAATGCAATCATTGGTCTTCTCCAACGTATGACTCCTATCACTTATGATGCTTCATATGTACATTAGTGTTACAAAGACCGCAATCCCAAGGATTACATGTCCAAAATTCCCCCTTTTAATATGAAGGGGTGTGTGTGAGTCCATGCATCATTCTAAACTTATCAATTTTTTCTCTTCCTAGCGCATTGGTGAAGATGTCCACAATTTGCTCATTTTTGAAACATTGTCTCAGGTGAATTGTCTTGGCCTCTACATGATATCAAATTAGGTGATACTTTGTATTGATGTTCTTTGTTTGATCATGGAATCTAGGATTCTTTTCCAACTTGACTACAAACGTATTTTCAACTATAATATGATTAGAATTCACTTGTTTCTTTTGCAAATATTCAAGTATTTTCTTGAGCCACACAATCTCCTTTGTCGCTTCTAAGGCTGCCACATATTCTTCCTGTTAAAATTTCACTTAAGCAGTTAAGTGTATTCAATATTATTTAACTTTTAACAATTAGAACAATAACTACATACATAAATATCATTGAAAGAAAGGCATCCAAAATATACATAAGATTTATCCTAGGAAATTCTCTTGGGGGAGAAAACCCAGCAAAACTTCTACAATATAGATTTGTCAACAAGTACAACATCTCTCTCCAAAGAGATATCACAAAATAGAATATAACTAGAAGATATACTAGAAACCCTAACCGAAATAGGGTAGCACACAACTAGACCAAGATAGACCTCCAACAGATAACCAAAACCCTCCACGAAAACAATCTTACTCTGTACATGTGTCTCCTCCTAAGACTTGTGCACTTTTCCTTGAGAGAGAGAACTTGTGTTGTGTATGTTATCCAAATGAGGCACCTAGCCTCTTATAAATAAAATTTGAGTCACCCTGAAATTAGGCCAAGGCCGACTTATACAAATGACACTTTCTAATTTACATTTTAATTTTACAAAGGCACAATAGGTCCAAATTTATAAATAAAACATAATATTATTCTTTTCGGGTTTTGACTTGGTCTAATAAAATATAGATATAATAAGAATATCTTCCAAAGTTACTCAAACTTCAACACTCCCTCTTAACAAGGAAGGGATTCCTCTTACACGATCATCATGACTGCTTCTACACTTCTGTACACTTGACCATTGACTTGTTGACTTTCCACGAATCTATATTGAAGACGTTTTCTCACCACGTCATGCATCCAGGGTCTCATCATCCTTTTGGAATTTATGTAATCACAGGGCTTTATCTAGTTCATACAGAACTAGGCAATGGGCCAGATCACACATAATTTGGCATCTAGTTCATACAAAACTAGTAACCTTGACAGCTCACACAGAATCTAGCATCTAGTTCATACAGAACTAGTAACCTTTCCAGCTCACACAGAATATGGCATCTAGTTCATGTTAAATTATGAGATTGATTTCTTATGCGAATTAATTCTTTTATTTTCTTCAACACTTTGATTCCAACTTAATACACTTCAACATTACCAAATCATAACCGAATAGAAATAACTATGTAGATAAGTAAGCATGCACATCAACAACACATATACCCTAGGGAAACCCTGTACAGGGAGAAAAACCCCAGCAAACGATATTCCTTTATTGCATTAATAATGTATGATCACTTACAAATATCCACCATGAATATTTTTCTCTTAAAGAGATTGCCAAGATGACTCTAACCTGACAAAGACCTTAGAGACCTTGCTGAAATACACCTCTGATATGTTGCCTCTATTGTTGATATACAACACTGATATGTTGGTGATATATGCCTCTGATATGCAACCTCTATTGTTGATATACAACACTGATATGCTTCTTTGGTATGCTGCCTCTTTATCATTGATATGCTTCTTTGGTATGTTTCCTCTTTATCACTGATATGCGACTCTATTGCTTCACCCTTAATCTGCATATCAAAATTGTGTTGAAGAGAGGGGTCGACCTCTACTTATATAGGCTGAAGAGGATAGACTCGAAATATTAGCTTGTTTGCATGCTTCAATCATAACTCATCTTCATACTTTAGTTCGAACTTAGAACTAGACTTGAGAATGGTATACTCTAGTTTGAAAATAGAGCTAGAATTGAGACTTTAGTTACAACTCAACATTACAGTTTAGTTCGAAAATAGAACTAGACTTGAGAATGGTATACTTTAGTTCGAAAATAGAACTAGACTTGAGACTTCAGTCACAACTCAACATTACACTTTAGTTCTAAAATAGAAATAGACATGAGACTTCAATTACAACTCAACTCTTTACAAGGAAATTCAAAATTCTCTTCATGGTGGATAATGTTACATGTGCCAACACACTAGATCAATACATTTATATCATTTTCAATATTAGGAATATCGTTTGTTTCTAGCTCATAGGAATTTTATATTCAAACTAACTTTTGCTAGATGCCTTGACTTTTTCTCATGGATCACAAGGCTTGACTAGGCTTACAAAGGTTGTATGTTCCCCCTGAATTTTTCACTAGTCTATCTATTATCATAGAGGTTTTACATCCCCCCTGACTTTTGTACTAGACTGTCTTTCTCACAGAGGTTGTACGTTCCCCCTGACTTTTTCATTAGACTTACATAGCATCTCGTTCATCCTGACTTTTGGTTTGACTCACAGAGGTTGTACATTCCCCTTGGCTTTTGTCAATACCTCACAAGACTGGTTGATTCTCCAAATCTCCCTGCTGGCTAGCCTCAGGGTGGCCCATATGGCCTCTCATTGGAGAATGAATGACGATGCTGCCAAATTTAACATACAGGAGATGTGGTCATTATGATCAAAATTCACAAGTATGCAATAATCCGAAGTCATTCTGACCGTAACGTAATCATGGTTTGACATGCATTAAGATGTGGCTTAAATCATTCACATGTCACGATGTTGGATCATGGAATTATAATGTTTCTTCACCATATGAACAAAATTTATGACCAAAGTGTTTGAGAATGAAATTGGTCTGGTTAGATGTATAATTACCTCGTACTCTCAACATTTCGAGTGCATATGAATGATTTCTATAAGAGGAGATGTATACGAGGACTTTTAGAAGTTCATGGTAGGGAGCATGCAATAATTGAGGAAAGGAGGATGGATGAGAGTCACCACATGTTTAATACACAATTAATCTAATTCTTTAATAAAACATGATAAAATAGTGAGCTTATAACTCTCATTACTTGAAAAACTTTTGAGTATAGGATAAGGATTACCAAAACTTCATCACCAGTACCGAATCACACCTTAGTACCATACCATTGCTTAGTACTGGACCAATGCAGAGAGTTGTTGTAGTACCAAACCAACACAGACCTTCTCCCTTAGTATCGGATGAACACAGGGGTGAATTTGTTGCAGCACCAGATCAACACATAGTTTTTCCTAGTATTGGATGAACACAGGGGTGAATTTGTTGAAGTACCAGATCAACATAATCCTTCTCCCTCGGTACCGAATGAGCACAGAGGTGCACATTGTTGCAGTACCGGAATAGCACATAGATGTTATCTAGTACCATATCACCACAAGATTGTATTCTGGTACTCAATGAGAACTGGATAAGGTACCCGATGGTATATTTTGTAGACTAGAACTTTGTAGGCTGCATATTTGTAGAAATTTCTAGCATTTTCTCCTACTGTGGAAGAGAACATGTGATTTTATTCAACTGAAGGACCATGTAGGTAAAACAAAAACAACACCCGGTACAAAAAGACTAAAGTTGCGATGGAAGTGTCAGAGAATGAGGAAAAATAATTCAATGACTGGGTTCCAATCTCTATAACAAGAAGGTACTTTGTAGCTAGACAACTGCATGTTGAGATTCAAAATCCTCCTCTTTTTGGAACCAAGCTTATCACTTCTCTTGTTTCCACTTCCTTTTTATTATAAAAATAATCCTAACTACTATTATTCTGTGTATTTTTCTCGAACCCAGATTAGTTAATGCTCGCCAATGTTTTCAGTTTTAAGGAGTCTGAAAAACTTAAAGAAAAATCCATCTACTGTCCCATGGATTTTTATCGAGCCTAGGCTAGTTCCTTCTCGCTGGTGTTTTCAATTTTTAGGAGTCTAAAAAACTTAAAGAAAACTCCATCTATTGTTCTATCGATTTTTCTCGAGCCCAGGGTAGTTCCCGCTCGCTGGTGTTTTCAATTTTTAGGAGTCTGGAAAACTTAAAGAAAACTCCATTTACCTCCTTTTCCAAAAATGATCTATCAGGGCTAGATAAAGGGTAAACCTACATCTGGAATATGTCCTCCTTATTCATTTATCTACATGAGAACACAATCAAATTTTTGTTTTTGTTAGTAACACCAAAATTTCTGTCTAATGACACACCTATTTATAGATATGTACAGAGCCAAATTAATTCACACAACAAACTTACTATGGTGGATCAATAGGTGGATCAATAGGAGGAGAAATCCCCTTGCTTACCAATTTCATTTCATAACTTTGAAGAACATGTCTGATAAAATCTTCTTTGGATAGAGGCTTATGATAAACCTTCATTCGATCTCCATTCATGAAAAAGGAGATCTAATTCTCATCAATAGTCTTTATCTTAGCTGAACCATTGTTGTAAATTATATCAACTTCATAGGGTCCCAACCATCTAGTAGATAATTTACCTTTAA
>CBVK0101824156.1:0-12636 GCA_900067695.1 Picea abies | reverse complement strand
GAAGACAAAGAGAAAGACTACACCCAAAAATTCAACTCCAAACAGGCTTCTCGTCATCCCAGATAATCTCAACATACACTACAAAGACCTAAGAAGGCTCAACAATCTTTAAATCCTACCCAACAGTCACTCAACCAAGCAAACAAGCAAGGGTAAGTGGTATATGCGACTGTTCAAGAGAACAAAACATATATATGCTTCTTGCAGTGAGACAACAAGCGTGTATACGTGACTGTTAAGGAAAAAATGGTGTATATGCTTTAAAACAAGGCCAGGCAAGGGTAAAAGGATGGAAAATCAGACTTGGAGTGAACAGGATCTGTCAAGCAGTGATATGACAAAAAACACAGGAAAAAGAGCAATGTAAGAAGAAAAAGTTCTTCAACCCTTAGAAGGAATATCTCTCCCTAGTGGAGTCGCCATTTCTGTTACAAGGGAAAAACTCTCTATGTCCAAGGGTAAACCACAAAAGACAGGTCTGACTACATAAATCAACTCAATTCCAACATATGCTATATAAACTAATGTGCAATAAAAGAAAGAGGCCTACCTCGATCCAACGTTTGATGATGTTCCACTATTGAGCACTTTGACCCAAAGCTTTATACCTGCAAGAAGTTCTCGACAAACAAGAAAATCAAGTATATAGTGATGATATAAAAGGGGTTAACACATCAGATAGCATAATCCATTAATAGACATTACAAACACACCCATGGATAATAATCATATATTTGCAAGACACCAATAGGACGAGAAATGAGTATTTCTATTAATAATTGATTAGCAGAAGTGTCAACATTACAAACTTCCATGTCGGCACGGTCCGAAACCAAGAAACCAAGTTCCTTCCAACTAGGTCTCCACCACTTCAATCCTTCAATCCTCCACCAAAGGAAATCTCATGAGAAAGAGGCAAAAAGGTCCTCTCAACAATAAGGGAAGAGCTTGGGGGTTGAACATTGTGTTCAGACTTGAGGGACAAAAGGATGTAGACTCAATATGAAGTAATTTCTGCAGAGTAACTTTGCTCTCAAAGTTGAATGCTTTCTCCTCTTTTTCCATAGTTCAAAATTGTGCTCTTATAGCCTCCAAAATGCAACTGAAGGGCTGAGTCGGAACATTTCCAGTATATGGAAGGCCAAGGATCAGAG
The DNA here is from genome assembly GCA_900067695.1 of Picea abies. NCBI lineage: Eukaryota > Viridiplantae > Streptophyta > Pinopsida > Pinales > Pinaceae > Picea > Picea abies. The sequence continues at coordinate 11,482 of CBVK0101824156.1, read as the reverse complement.
ATCTTCTATCGTGACATGGAAACCCGGCCTCATTTTGTATTCTCTGGCACAAATCTCGATATACGCGAGATGTAGTGGAGCATCAAGCGTATATGCATCTCGTATAACTGATAGGGAGCGTATATGTGGAAAAATGTATGTTTTAGCTCTGGATTCATCAAAAAAGGGATGATAAATCTACACAGGGAAATGGAAAAAGGCCCTCTGTGCAAGATAGCAATGGTGAGGCAAATCTTTCTATAACAAGGTTGGGTTTATAGGCTACCATTCCATTATGGACCACCTTGTTACATTTAGGATCATTACAGAGGAGTTTCTTAATGATAAAATTTATCTCCTTTATTGTTTCGTTGATTTTAGAAAAACTTTTGACATTGTTCCCAGGACTAACCTCTAGAATAGGTTAGAAGAGCTTAAAGTCCCTTTTGATTTAAGAGCTATTGTAGTAAGGCTATATGAGAAAGTTATTGTCAATTTTAGGAACATTGTGGGATGGTACGAAGAAATTAACTGTAATATCATAGTCAATCAATGTTGTCCCCTACCCTTTTCGACATCTATATTGATAAGTTAGAAGATTGTTTGGAGGTTGTCTCGTATCCCCTACCCTTTTCAACATCTTTGTACTTGCATTATTTACATCCCAGAGAAAAGAGAGAAGAGCAACCTCACCTTCTAGCTGGGTTTTCTCTAGGGTTTTCCAAAGCAAATCTTTGTGTTATCTTGTGGATGGTGTGTGATTCTACTCTATCATTCTCATTTTCAGCATTTTATCTATTTCATGCATAATAAGAAAGTCAATAACTAAATATTCTGGAATTTAAAGGAATTTAACCTTCATAGTGTGGATTTCAGTTTTATTTATTAGATATGTTGTGATGAATTATTCAAGTGGAATATCCACAGTAGTTTACAGATCACTAGATAATGGAATATATAGTATCTTATTATTTTTTGTAGATGGCATGCTTGTTGAAAGGTCTAACATGCAAGATATAAAATGTGCTCAAAAGAAAATTGGCTAATTTATTTGCGATGAAGGATTTGGGTACTACAAAGATAATCCTTGGTATGAGAATACCAAGAGATAGGAAAAATCCTAAATTAACATTGTCTCAGGGTGAGTACATAGAGAAGGTGTTGGAAAGATTTAAAATGAAATATGCAAAACTAGTTAGTACACCTTTCGCTAGTCATTTCAAATTGACTAAGGAGATGTGCCCCAAGACATACTAAGGAGGTGCTACTACTTAGGCATTATGTTTTGGAGGTTCAAACCTTGTTCTACAAGGATATGTTGATTCATATATGGTAGGTGATATAGATAGAAGGAGGAGCACCACAAGGTATGTTTTTACTATAGTTGGAACAACAATAAGTTGGATTTCAAAATTGAAAAAGGTCGTTTCACTTTCAACAATGGAAGCAGAGTATGGTATTGCTACAGAGGCTAGTAAAGAGACGATTTGGTTACAAATGTTTATGGAGGAATTGGGAAAGAAGCAGGACAATAGCAAGTTGTACACTGACAACCATAGTTCCATTCATCCTACAAATAACTTAACGTTCCATTCTAAGACTAAACATATAAAACTTAGGTACCATTTCATACAATTAATTTTGGAAGATGGACAGTTGAAGTTGGAAAATATACACACTAGCTAGAATCTTATAGACATGTTAACAAAGACAACAACCAGGGATAAAAAAAATTCCTGATAAGTTTCAGTTTGCCTTAAACATGATGGTGAAGATGAGAAACTTTCCAGGTCCAAATTTGGAGCATAGTCCAGTAGGTGCAATAGTGGTGGAGTTGTTGTGATCAATTTCCAAGTGGGAGATTATTGGTTGTGGAGCCTGATTATCTTCATGATTTATAAGTCTTATTTCAGTTGTGTTTAGATCCTATTTCATGACGGGTGGGTGTCACTATTGTTGTCAAGGAGGGTAGAGATAATTTTTTCGAGGCCCCCTGGAGAGGGTTCAGAGGCAATGCCCCCGAAGAGATTTTTTTTGGAAAAACGCCTTTTAAAATATTGCAATTTCATGCTCAATCTAGACCATTCATTATTAGGTCACATACATGAGAGTAGAGGTTATTATTGTACATTTCCCCCCTAGAATTCAATCCTCTTTTTAAGAGTGCATTGTATTGCGGTTGTGTATGGTGAGAGAGTATTGTGACTGAGAGAGGATATTGTGAGAGGATGAAGATGAGGTTGTAGCGTATGTGTTGTAGTTGTTATGCCTTCATTTTTCTGGATGGAGTAAAAGAAGAACTAGTTGTTTTTTTGTGGATGTAGCCCATATCAGGAGAACCATGTATATCAATGTCTCTCTAGTATTATCTTCTTCTATGTTTTATTTCCACATTCATTTTGATTAGTTTTATTTTTATTTTTTTGTGATACTATTCCTAACATCATTTAATAGCCATGCAAGCACTACATGAATATTCACTTGAAATTCACACAACATGTACACTGCACTTGAAAAGGTGTCATATAGGCCCAGTTTACCCCAAATCCCATAATTGAAAGATTAAAAATGAACAAGAGGTGAAGACCTCTTACCTGCCTCTCATGGAATTTGAATTGGATCATTGGTATGCACATAACAATCTTCAGAAGTGAGTGAGATCTAGTGGCTTGGGTACAACTTGGACAAGTACAAATGATGTGTCCTTGTGGGACCCACCACCTTTTATATGGTCCATTCACAAACTTCCCGAGGTCTGTACGATAGATTAGTAGCACTATTTTTTGTAGTGTTTGCACCATTGGAATCCTAGCACTTCCACCTTCGACAATGTGCTCTCCATTCATTTTCACCAAAAGTATGTGATCTCACTAGCTCCATTTTTTACACCTTTTGTACTAATGGATTTTTTATCACAAGTACTTTGACACTAGGTATTTGATTTCATGTGTGTAGGTATTAACCAGGAGGCCCTTTTTACTCATCACTGCATGTAGCAGGGACCTTCAACCTGCCCCTTCAGGTACATTCCTTCAAACTAGAATGTAGATACTCCCTTTATGTATTTTTCATTTCATAGTGTTTCCCCTCTGAATATAACTTTAGGGTTTCATTTTACCTAGTTCCACATACACTCAATTATTGTTGGTTAGAAGCACTCCACCTTCATGGGTTGTCTTGTTTTTAGCACCCCTTTGCATTATCGACACCCATGATGCTATTTCCACTAGAACGAGAGTCTGGATATTTTTCATCTCAATGAATGGGCTTCCTAACTCTTTCTCCCCACAATGCGATCCTATACTCCGAGACTCCTGAAAATTCACATTTTTTATGGTTGGTTATGTCGAATGCTTCATTGCATTTTTATTGGCCTATTGTCACCCCCATGATCAATAGACCATTTTCCTTCCAATTTATCATTCATTCAACCTGTAAGGATACCCAACCAAGGGGGGATGGGAGGCCTCCCTATTCTCTTTCACCACTCTTGCCACACATGGCTAAGTTGTTTGGTCACATGTTTAGGGAATCCCATCTATTTATCTACAATATACCCTTTTTTATAGATTGTTTTATTCAATAATACTTGAAAAACATAAAAATAAATAAAAAAATGAAGGAAGCATCAATGCTCATAACATCGCACCCGGTGGAGTCTCCTTTAAACCTAGTGGTAGTCCTTGTCACTCTTGGTCAGAGAATTTGCACTGAGTCACCTATGTTGTAATTATTCCAGTTGCTTGCAACACCTCTAGTATTCCATGACCCATTGTTGTGATTCCCAAAGTTGATTTCATCAACTATCTATCCATTTCCATCCACCACTCCTTAGTTCCAATTTGACATACACATATTAAACCTGATCGTACCCCAGACATTAGATCATCTTATGTCCAATTGATTTTTTACTGCCACCATTACATACCATCATCTATGATCCACCCAAGGGAAGTATTGAGTCTCGTCTTCTTTTTCTATCTCATCCACGATTATCAAAATCCTTCCTCATTACATTTTGGTCCCTAGTTTATCCTCATTTGATTTCAAAGGACCTCCCATCGTTTTCTTTCATGTATCCATTCTTGTTGACACAAACTCATTTTTTCTAGGAATGTTGTTGTATCTTGACTGTCATTCTCATTATTAATGGTGAACCCTGAATTGGCTAGAGAGAGTCATCATTTCTCTCTAATTTAGTTTCCCCCCCTGATGTTAGACTTCAACTCATTTTCACATGAAGATGGGTCATACATTGAGACATTGACAACTCATAGTTCTAGTTCATGAAGACCCTTGGGCTTGCATGTCTATCAATGCCTTCAAGAAATATCACTTGTCAAAAAAAAATTCCACAAGTTCTAGGATTCCCTCTTACAAGTGAAATCCTTTGATGTTATCAATGCCCCTGAAGGCAATGTATATTTATACATCACAAGTTCTCCAATTACAACATTATTAACTATCTTTCTACATCACAAGTTCTCCAATTACAACATTATTAACTATATTTCAAACAACTTTTCATGTTTAACATGATCCCAAAGCACACATGCCTATTATTGTAATATATTTTGATAATTTCATGAGCATGGGAATGGCTGCTTCATTTATATAAAATATCTTTTTCATGGGAATGTTTGGTTATTTTCAAGTGGGCTTCAACATCTCTCCATGAGAAGTTCTTTCTTCTTGGTTACAAATCTCTCTACAAGTATTTTTTCATGGGTTACAAGCATGTGGAATAAAAGAGAATGATGTATTATGGTTATACATAAGCTCCTAACCTCACAGATTAGGGGGCAACTGCTATCACCTTGATTTTTCTCACAAGTGACATTCAATAGATCATCCAAAAGTATCCTTAGTGGGAAAGAACACAACACAATAAGGCTACCTCATGGATACTTTACATCACCTAAAAAGACTTTGGAAAAACATTATAAAGTGGGTTTTCATACACTTGAGTGGGTTCCTTCATTTACACTCACGTGACTTGGGCAGATTTTTCTTTGAAAGCTACACAAGTCTACTCACATGCATGAGACTACCTTGTTCAACACAGTTGATGATCCAAGCCTGGCCTAGCCCAAGTACCTCTAGGCTGATGTACAAATGAAATTTGAGCTCCATATCATTCACGACGAGTACTTTGGCCTCCTCAAGGTCTCTTTCAAGCATCAAGATCTACATTTCAAAAGAGGAGCTTTCACCTTGAACTAGTTCTTCATGGAGATTAGAATTTCCCTATAAATGAAAGCCACAGGGTAGCATTTGAAGAGTAAGAAAAACTACAAGGTTTTGTTATATGAATGAGCTTGAATATCACTTATCTTGTTCTCTAATTCCTATAATCCATCTCCCTCATGCTTATGTGATTTCTTTCATCAAATAATAAGGACATTTCTTCATTCACCATTTGTGAGAGAGGGTCACCAAGAATCGAAAGCACCCATCCCAAGGATAGTGTTGGAGTTCATTTACATCTAATCATTCTTCCCAGGTGTTTTTATTCACATTCAAACCTATCCATTGGATCAATAATATGAGTATTTCTACTTTCCTCCATCTCTTTGTTTGAATTTTATTCTTGTGGTTTAGTTTTTAGTTTAAATCTTATGCATGTTGCTTCACTTCATTTTTATTGCAATAGTACATGATTGGTCTCACTATTGGCCATTTTATATTGTATAGATTACAACCTATCTTTATTAAGGGAATTTTTCTCACCATTGCAACAAAATCAACAAACAAGGCAATAGGCATAATGCTTGTTCCTTATCTCATGTCAATTTGTAAATCATTTGTACTATCCCAAGTTGTTATCAAGGTGGGATGATAGGATCTTAGACATTAGGGCCTTGTTTATGAGAAAAATGGTATAATGTTTTGGTCTTGTGTGTTTTTACAGTGCTTTTGTATTTAAGTTATTCCAAAATCACTATTCTATCTTGCACATAACTGATCCAACGATCCTCTTATTTATTATATCAACACTAGATTGATATCCTTTTACCTCATTGGTCCATGATCTATATTTAAATATCATGGAGAGTCCTTTGTCCATGATTCCACCTGATGGAGAGTCATTTGTGCTGTGATTTTTAAATTTTCTAGTTACACAATTACAATTACTTAATCCAATAGAAACTGTAGTAGGATCACTAAACGATAGACAATCACATATACAATAGAACACAAAGATTATCCCAGAAAACCCTCTTGGGGGAGAAAACCCAGCAACCAAAAATCCTCAATATAGATTCCTTCAACCAGAACAATGATGCGTTATAGCTCTCCAAGAAAGACCAAGACCAAAACACCAAAAGAACCAGCCACCAAGACTTGTGTGCTAGACCTTCTTATGGTCTCCAAGATGCACAAGAGAAGTGTGTGAGTGTGTATTCAAATGAGAGGAACCTATCCTCTATTTATACAAAATAGTGTCTCTTGAAGAGACATGACTCTTGACCTAACTAACCCATAAAACAATGTCAACTAGCCACAATGGGGATTTTTACAATTATAAGTAAAATACCAATAATATAATAATTTTTGTTGAGCCGATTTGTACAATATAATTATAATAACCTTTTAAAGGGTTGACCAAAACAACTATACAATAATATCTTCCATACTTACACCAAAAATATTAACACTCCCTCTTAACTAGGAAGGTATTCTTTCTAGACACAGACCCCAATTTTGATACCACATGAGCTCACATCCATTGATTGTTGAACTTTTGAATCTATACATCCTCGGATATCCATAGTGAAACATGACTTCACCCCATGCATCCAAGGTCTGTGGGTAGCTCTCAATAGATACAACATGTCCTCGGGACATCCACTCCCTGCGATGCATCAATACTTGATCAAGTGTACTCATGTCTCAGTGCCAACCCTATTTCATGTTGACCGAGATCCACCAGACTCAGTTCCAACCCTTTTTCATGATGGATGATATTTTTTCCATACTTAGTGTCAACCCTTTTTCATGTTGGATGAGTTCCACCTATCACTCCCTCCAAAGAGGGACCACACAAATCTTATCCTTGAAGTACTTGAACTTCGTCTTTAATAATGGCTTGGTGAACACATCTGAAACCTAATCCTCGGTAATCATGAACTGGAGCCTCATTTCTCCCCTTTATACCATATCCTTGATATAGTAGTATATGATCTCGATATGGTTCGACCTGTCATGGAACATCGGGTTCTCTGACAACTTCATGCAACTCTGGTTGTCACACCAAATGCGGGTCGCCTCCAATCCGAGACCAAATAACCAAGACAACAGCTTTTGAAGCCACACTGCTTCTTTGCTCGTTGCACATGCTTCCAAATACTCAACTTCAGTCGTACTGAGTGCCACACAAGACTGCTTCCTTTTGCTCCACGAGACCATACTAGAGCCAAGACTGAAACAATATCCCGAAGTTCTCTTCTAGTCAGGAATATTTTCAACTAAATCTGAATATGAGTATCCATACAATACAAACTCATGGTCAGATCTATACCAGAGGCCATGATCTAGAGTACCCTTAAGGTATCTCAACACATGTTTTGTTGCAACCAAATGAACCAGTCTGGGATGCTCCAAATGTCGACTCAGGGTGTTCAACACAAAACATATATCCAGTCTTGTATTTGTCAAATACATCAACGAGCCCACTATCTGCATGTATAAGGTAGAATCCATAATATTTGAAGTTGTATCCTGCAACAACTTGATATTTGATACAATCAGACTAGCATGGCCTTACAGTCCAACATCCTGAACCTCTTCAATATTTCCACATCATACTTTCCTTGATTTAAGAAAATTCCATCTGATCTCTGCCAAACTTGGGGTCCCAAGAAGTAGTGCATCACTCCTAAATATTTCATCTTGAATTCTGCAACCAATTTTCTCTTACACTCCGTGATGAGATTTTCTGCACCTGTTAGAAATAGGTCATCTCCTTACAACAATAGAATCATTGATTCACCATCCTCAACCTTAAAGTAGAGGTTAGGATCTACACTACTCTTGGTAAAACCCAAGCTCATCAGAAAATTGTTAATCCTACCATACCATGCTCTGGGTGCTTTCTTCAATCCATATAAAGCCTTCATTAATATGCACACATGAGTCTCCCTGTCATGTGTCTCAAATCCAAGTGGTTGATCCACATAAACTTCCTCTTTTATTTCACCATTCAAGAAGGTTGTCTTTACATCCATCTGGTGCACTTTCCATTTCATCATAGCATCCAATGAAAGTATAGTCTTGATCAAGGTATATCTTGCTATTGGAGCAAAAGTCTCTTCATAGTCAAAAAATTCCTTATGAGAGAAACCTCGAGCCACAAATCTCACCTTATATTTTTCAATACTGCCATCAACACTGTGTTTCGTCTTGTATATCCATTTCGAACTCACCACAAATTTTTCCTTTGGTCTGGGAACCACATCCCAGACATCATTCTGCACAATGGACCGGTATTCCTATGACATGGCATCTTTCCATACTTGATTTTCTACAACCTCTTCATAACTGGAAGGTTCTGCATCCACTATGGCACACAAGCATGCCATGTATCTGGAATACGACTTTGACTTCTTACTTTCCCTAAAATATTTATCTAGGGAACCAATTCTTTATGCATCTCTGATAAGTTCTTGTGCCCAAGCTGGTCTTCTCTTGCGAGAAGGTAACTCGGTTGGTTTCAGAGGTTCTACTATGTCATGATCCTTTAGAATGAATTCCTATGGAACTTTAGGAACTTCATTCTCTTCTTCATGTACCTCTTATGCATGGATCTATTTGGATTTACTGAAAGTTGCATTCTCATCGAAGGTTACATCTCGGCTAATCTCCACTTTCTGGTGACCGGGAATGTATATCCTATAATCCTTCGATGTGTCACTGTAACCAACGAATATGCCCTTTTGTATGGAAGGGTCCAACTTTGTCCTCTTTTCCTTTGGGACGTGAACAAATACATGACAGCCAAATATTCTGAAATTGCTGACTTCTGGCTTCTCTCCTAAAAACATCTCCTCGGGTGTCTTTTTTTCAAGCACCTTGTGGGGACTTCTATTGTCGTCTTCGTTGTTTATTCCCACAAATTCATAGGAAGATATTGATCATGGATCATGGTCATTACTGCTTCCATGATGATCTTATTCTTCCTTTCATCTATTCCATTATGTTGAGGGTTATAGGGAGTAGAAAGCTCTCTCTTAATCCCAACTTCCTTGCAATACTCCTTGAATTATTCTGAGGTGAATTCACCCCCATTGTCTTATTGCAAGGTTTTTATCTTCCACTCTATCAAGTTTTTACCAGAGCCTTGAACTCTTTGAATTTTCCAAAAAATTCATTCTTTTCTTTTAACAAATAAATCCAAGTTTTACGTGAGTAATCATCACTGAAAGATACATGATATACATAGCCACTTAATGAAGTTGTCGACATCGGTCCACACATGTCTGAACGCACAATGTCCAAAAATCATTTGGCTCTTCTATCACTATTGGGAAAGGAGTTCTTCATGTTCTTACCTTGTTCACATCCTTTTCACACACCATCTGGTTCTGCTTGGATTTCTGGAAGACCTGTCACCATTTTTCTGACAACTGGAAGATATTTGTAGTGTAGGTGAGCAAATCTCTTATTCCATAGTTCACTGGGATTCACAATATCATGAACCAATGTAGAGTTTGAATGTACTTTTAATTTGTAGACTCCTTCTTCAACTCTAATCACTACTGCATCATCAAGGGCCTCTAGGCCACATAAGAACTTGACCATCAATAAATGCTACTCTAAATCCTTTCTTGTTCAATGCTAAAATTGAAAAAAAAAATCTTCTTTAAACTTGGAACATAGAGAACTTGCTTCATCTTCATTAGCTTGCCTGAATTTAACTTGTAGGAAGCTTCTCCAACACCTTTTATTGGATATTGATAGTCATCACCCAATTTCACCTTGTGAGGTGAATATTTATGGATAAGGTTAGATAAGGAGTCTTCATAACCTATCATGTGCTTGGAAGCACCACTGTCTATCAACCAAGTATCGCTTCCATGAGTAATAGTACCTGTGAGGGGGAAATCCCTAACAAAGTGTCACAATTCCTGACACTAGTAACATCTGACCTTTGAGTTGTCTTTTTGACCCATCTTAAAATTCTTAGGTAAAGAATGCTCCTTGTTTTTCTTTCCTTTCCTAGTGTGGGAGGCTAGGGATTGATCTTCATCTTCCATATTTTCTTCTCTTACCGTTGTCATATATTCTTCCTCATTACAATCTTCCCAAATCATACTGAACTTGCGAAGCTTCTTCCTTGAGAAAATTCCTTGGATTAATGCATTCCATGACCTTGGGAGGCCATTCAAGGTAGTCATCACCATGTCTTATCCTTCTACTGTTTCACCAATGGCTTCTATCTTCTCCTTGATTTGATTCACTCTTGATAAGTAGGAGTGAATGGTTTATGAGTTCTGCATTTTCACATTTTTCAACTGAGATCTCAGAGTCATTCTTCGGTTTATTTTGCTTCCTTCAAACAAACGGGTTAAGGTGTCCATCATCTTCTTTGGAGAAGATAATGATGATACATGATGGATAAGGTGGTCCTTAATGGAGTATGAAATAATCCTTTTTTCTCTCACCATTTCCTTCTTATATTTTTCCTTAGCTTCATCTCCTTGAGGTTCTTGAACTTCTTCTATAATGAACTTATCCAATTCATGTTCTTCAAGAAGGAGGGTTACTATGTACCTCCAGGACCTGAAGTTATCAACTCCATCTAGTTTCTCATTGATTTTTGTTTCAGTAGTCATCCTTCCAGGGACCACATAAAATATGACCAAAATTGAAAGATTGAACTTACCAGTAGGTGTGCTCTTCTAAGGCAATCTTCTTGGTGGTATTGCTTTGTAAAAATTCCCCCATAAAATAGAAAAATGTCAACCTTATGGTTTGGTTGAAACCATAATTGCAACAGTTGCAAATTGGAAAACGGGTCCATTGGAAAAGTGCACTAGGCTAGGGAGAACCTCATGATGGTATTGGTTTGTCCAACAACTATCTCTAGACTGAAAATGACTCCCTTTTATGCTTCTAGATATGCAACTGGATTCTATTTAGGCCTACTCTGATACCATGTTGTGATTTAAAAAATTTCTACTTACACATTTACAATTACTTAATCCAATAGAAATTGTAGTAGGATCAGTGAAAGATAGACAATCACATATACAATAGAACACATAGATTATCCTAAGAAATCCTCGTGGGGGAGAAAACCCAACAACCAAAAATCCTCAATATAGATTCCTTCAACCAGAACAATGATGCGTTTTAGCTCTCCAAGAAAGACCAAGACAAAAACACCAAAAGAACCAGTCACCAAGACTTGTGAGCTAGACCTTCTTATGCTCTCCAATATGCACAAGAGAAGTGTGTGAGTGTGTATTCAAATGAGAGGAACCTATCCTCTATTTATACA
>CBVK0101824115.1:0-10157 GCA_900067695.1 Picea abies | reverse complement strand
ATAGAATAATTGAAGACATGCTCAAAATGTATGTGATGGACCAACCATCAAAGTATGAAGACTACATCCACTTAGTATAGTTTGATTACAATAATGAGTATCAAGCCTCATTAAAAATGATCCCAGTTGAAGCATTGTATGGCAAAAGGTGTAACACACCAGTGAGTTGGGATAACCCATCATACAGAGTTATCATTGGGCCCAATTTGTTGTAGGAAATGGAAGAGAAAATGGCAAAGAGCAGGAAGAATATAAAGGTTGCCCAGGAGAGACACAATGTTTATGTAGATAAGAATAGAGTTTTTATATATTTTAAAGTGGGCGAAGATTTTTTCCTAAAAGTGAAAGAAAAAATAAGTTCGATTTGATTGGGTTACTACCCATAATTAGCAACAAGATATTGTGGGCCATTCAAAATATTAGAAAAGATAGGACCAATTGTACACATGAAAGAATTGTTTGCAACCATGAGAGTGCATAATGAATTTCATGTATCATTATTAAAAAAATATTTTCTTGACACTAACCACATAATTTATTTGACTATGATCCAGGTGGAAAACAAAGGGGATTTTCAGGTGGAACTAGTACTCATTCTGGACCAGAAAGTCAAAGTGCTCGAGAACAAAGACATAGGGTTGATAAACGTTCAATGGAATTGATACAATCCTAAAGATGCAACATGAGAGCATGAAGGAACTATGCAATAGGAGTACCCATACATTTTTTTCAATTTTGAAGAAGATGGAAGTTAAAAATGAAAGACTCCACTTTTGGGAAGTCAGATTCTGGAACCATATCTCAAAATTCTTGGTCACCTACACTGATAACCTTGATAAAATAATGGTGCATATCCATGGACTGATAGTAGTGAAGGGGGCACATTCCCTAGGTCAACAAGTTGAGAAGAATGATATATTTTGGTTGGGACTGTTGTTGGAGGAGTAAACAATTTGCAGAATTTTAATTTCTGAATATTATGATGTAAATTTGTATATGTATTTCAGCATGGTGTTGTGCATCGATGATGATGAACAATTGTATAGGAGGGGGAATGTAACATCCCCACTATAATACCTAGTTTAATTAATGCATAATGTAGATATGAATATGGCTATGGCCAAACAATGTAATATGCAAAATGTGTTTTCTGATTTTAAATAAAAATAATGTGATATCAGTTGTTGGGAATATGGACAGAGATGGGGGATGATTAATCCAAAAGAGAGAGGGGAATGTATGGGAGTTTATAAGAGGGTCCCAAGAGGGAAATGGTTTATGGATACCAAGACAAACCCATATTTCAGAATTTTATTATCATTTGGGGAAACCATCTATTTTTTGGTTGAGTGTTTGAGAGCCCAATCATTAAATCCTGGTTACTTATGCCAGAGATACCTTGATGAAAAATAGGATGCTCGATGTACTGAGAGTAGTGAAGGGTTACATTCTTTGGGTTGGGTAGGTCAAGAACAAGAGAGATGGAGGAAATTCAAGATAGTTGTAGTAGAAGAATACCAGTGGGTTTTAGGTTATTTAGTTGTGAGGGGAGTGTGAGAGACACCCTTCTTTTATGGATTCCTAGCCCTATATCAGGGGTGACTTGCTATTTATATATGAAACAACAAGTCTATGGTTTGGTGGAACATACTTCCCAAGCAACTGGTTGTACAAACTTTCATTTAAAGATAAGTGTTTATATATTATCTGAGTTTTCTTATGAGTCTTATGGCTGTGCATTTTACTCTGTGAATGAGAATGGTTTATGTGCTATTGTAAATTATTTGTTACTACATTCATGTTCATTTAGGATGTTGTATATGCATTCAATTATGGGCATCATGATCTAGTTAATTTTGTGTATAAATTGTGTATATTTTGTGTATTCCTTTTAGTAATGTTCCTTAGTTAAGATGGGGGATGTTACAATTCATTTGAATGCCTAGATGAAAATCCTTAGGGTAATTTTCATATGATATCATTTCACATTGTGAGAGACAACTATTTGAATTGGTACCACCCCTTAAAAAAAGAGAGTCTCATAAACCCCTCGGATGTGTTAGCATTTTTTTATTTTACTACTAGGAAATAGTAAAAAACATTTCAATCCAACAACAAAAAAATCATGTCAATAGATATTAGCAACCATACTAAGGATATGTGTGGATTTTGGTTCCATATGGTATGGATTTTTATCTAGCGCAAACACTATTTTCCTCAAGAGTCCAATTCTAAATCTGAAAGAGAGAACCCACTCAATTAAGGTATATCTGTAAATCTATTCCCTACCTTTGTAAAGTCATTCTTATGTCGTGTGAGTTCAAATATCCCTCTAGCACTTGTGATAGTTAGGTATTAAATTCCCCCCACTGTGCAAAATACAATTGACCAACAAGAACATAAGTTTTTACTAGAAATTTGTGTTATTTTCCTCCTTTTCCTAAAGAAGATCTTCCCATTTTTATAGGGGATGAATAAGAATCCACTAAACTCCATGTTGGTATCTTCACAATAATTAGTAAGAGGTATAATATGAGAGGGGAAGACATCATGGATCTTATTTTCACTCATATTCTCTAGGAGAACTCCTACTCATGGTAGATTTCATGACATGTTGGAATGTTATCTTGTTGGTCTAATATAAAGGAGGCATTTCTTTCAAAGTTTACAACAACTAAACTTGAAGGAACCCTATTGTGTTGCTATGATTTGACCTCAATTTCAATGTTTCTAAAATTTGATGTAGTGCATCAAATTTTCTCCTTGAATTTGTTGCAGTGCATCAAAATTGGCCATAATTTGACTTATAAAATTCCTCTATTCTCATGTTTAACTTGAGAGATTCTAGTGAAAGTTGACATATATCTTTAATTTACCTTTTATTTCCTTTCACTTATTTTTTTAACATTACAAGTTAATATTCTAGTATATTTAGTGGTGGTTTCAACATTTTAGGACTTCATATGAAAAAAAGTAAAATTTTAACGTATTAATCCAAAATTCAACTACCAATATAAGATATTAGTATGTAGTTAATAATTATATAAGTAATTATGAATTAGTAGATTAAGACATAAAAGTCAATTTTCTTCATATGAGTTAGTGGAGTTATATGAGTTTCTATTAACCTTTCTCATAACCCCATACTAATATAACCCATATTATCTATAACAATATAGCTCTCAACCACTAACTTTATAGTCCCTTTACTAATATATTTTGCATCCCCTAACTTGCATATTAATATAACCCATAATATCTAACTTGTAACTCAAAATATAACCCCTAATATCATGCTAATATAATTCCTAACCCAATCTTAACACAACCCTTAATCCCTAGCTCCGTACAACCATCATCCATAACTATGTACTAATAACCCTTGACTCCATACTACTATAACCATTGATCCTTAATATAACCCTAACTCGTAACTCTATACTAATATGACTATTAACCCCATCCTAATATAACTCATAACCTTTGATAAAATCATGTAACCTCTCTCTCCAGAGTCTTCACATGCGATCTCTCTCTCTCTCTCTTTCTCTCTCTCTCATTGCTAGGGTTTCTTGATATTCTTGGAGAATCTTGGAGGTTTAGAGTTAGAGTTTATCCTTTGAATATTGGAGATTAGGGTTTTGAGATAAAACCCTTAGGGGTAGAATTGTGAAGAAGGAGAGGATGTATAACCTTAGAGGACCTATTGGAGTGATTTTTACATATTGGATCTTCCTAGTTGCTAAGGTTTTTTTTATTTTCCTTATCTAGAGGTTTGGAGAGCTAGGAGGATATGTATGTTTAGCCTTGAGAGAAGGATATGGCACAATACATGTACTTCATATTGAGCATATTAATGAAGTTTCCAGCTATCCAAAACTTGTGCACTTAATATATTTGATTTTCAATTATATGTCTTTTATTCATTATTATTTACGACCATATATGTGTTGTTGATTTGACATAAGTAAAAAGACAATTGTTAAGTGATTTTAAATCTAAGTGAAGAATATAAGGGGTTAATTTTAATATTGTCATACTTCTATAAAGAATATTTTAAGATCGAGTTATTGGCTGATAAGTTTCTCTAAAAGGGATAAAACTTATCCCTTTGGCTTGGCATATTTTCTCCTCGAATTGATGGGAAGTTTGCATTGTTTCAAATCGAAACATCTTTCAGTTATTCATTTTTACATTGTTTTGTAGTATCCCTAAGACTAAAAATTCATAAGACTAAGATGCAATTAACCTTCTAGGTTGGAGGCAATTTTTTTCTTTTGCATGAATTTTGAATTATAAGAAATTTATACACCCTGACTCCTTGTAATGACCTTAACTATTGATGTCACAAATTTTCCTTCATTGTTGTAGAAATTTAGTGTATTTATGGGTGATGGATTTCACCAAACACTTAGTCTATAGGTACTATTCCACTGTATAAACCTTCTTACTGTTGCTATTGAATTTATGGTGTGTTGGGTTATGTTTTTCAGGGATGTTTGGAATGGATATGCTAGTATTTGAAGCCAAATAGAGTTTTGTTTTTGCATATAGTTTATACCAACAATATTACAAGAGGTAGATAGCCTAAAAAAAGAAATACCACAACAAAAACAACAACAACTAACAACCAAATCTGAGATAATTTATTAATGCTCCAAATTGGGCAAGTACAACAACAATAAATCACAAGTTTTCACTTGAAACGTGTTGGTATCCAATGGTACAGGCTGATGGTATAAAATGGGTTGTAACAATGAATGAAAACTACTGCAAAAATAGTCTTTACCACCCAAAAATATGTTTCCATATAGTACGCATCTCCCCAAGTAATAAATCGAGCCTTTCACAACCATATTCGGCCCAACATGGATGTAACTCATCCCCAACAAGAAAGAGGCGACCCCAACATGTATAACTCAGGCCCAACAAGCATAAAAGCATCTCAACTAGTATAAGATTCTCCCAACAAAAAATGTTCAGTCTTGAATGAGGAAAACTCATCCTAATGAAGAAGATTTGGTCTCACACAAACCCAAACTCGCCCCCCTACTCAAAGAATTCATCCCATCAATGAAAAATCAGTCCTTTATGGTAAATACAACCCTTCTCCCCTAGAAAACAACTATGCTACAAGAAGAAAGACTCCAACAAAGAATCTTGACCCTAATACAAGCAAAACTGTCCTCTACAAATGGAAACTCAACTGCCAAATGATGAAATATCGATCATAATAACGTACAATGAAAATATTTGGATGATCTCTCTTCTAGGATCAGTTAGGGTGGATAGTTTCACTACCAAACCCAATCTCCTTCTCTAGGGTTTTCATCCCAAGAGACAAATCCACCAAAGCTCTCTCAAATTTGATTTTAGAAAATAACAATGCATAATGAGAGAGGGAACCCTCATTCCTCTTTTATTTCCTCGTTCACCCTTTTGCTAACCCTTTTACCCTTTTACACTTCAGTGAGTTTTTTATTTAACTTTAGTAAAATCATTTTATTGATTTATTAACCCTTTTACTCCAAAAAGTGATTTATTTGACTTTAAATCATTTTTGGGCACTTAAAGTCACTTTTTATCCTCTTTACCATTTAGATCTCTTCATCTCTGTTCCAACGAGATATTATACCAAGGTACAACTCTTAGATAAATTATTAAAATGACAACCTTAGTGCAATCCATTAAATAATGCCCATTTATACTCCCAAATTATGGGAACAATTGAAATGCAACATAATCAAAATTTGACTGTGAAAGAATGATATCGATGATGAGAGATGATAGGCAGACCTTTGAAAGCATCATTTAACTCCTCCAAACCACATTAGCTCACTATTAAACTCAAATTACCCCTCTGGTCAGGCTAACATAAACCCATAAGGTCATCTACAACTGTAGAGTAAGGGAATCCAAAAATGGGGACATTGCAGTCCTCCCTTCCCAAAGACTGCTTTTCCTCAAGAAATTCCATCACAAACCTATGATCAACAAGATAAACCAAATCGAACTGAGAGTGCTTCCCGGGCCCCAAACCAATTTTAAATATGTGGAACACCTATCGCCCATAATACTTTCCTACAATGTACTAACACAAGAGGCCTCATGAAGGCCACCAATTAGTAGAGAAATCATATACTATGAATACTCATTCCATCCCTCATAGAATCATTCTCCTAGGAATCCAGTCCAATGCACTATAGAAATGAGCTCTTGATAATAAAAATTGACTCTCCCATTTGAACCAAGTGCCAAACTGTCAAACCATGTAAACCCAAGGTCCCATGCTAGTCTCAGAAAGAAATCCCCATGTTGATGCTACACCAGTCTGATCATAATTGTCTGACCCTCAGGTCTAGACTGCATCCTCCACTTCTAGAACCCCAAGTTGTAATACTTGGAAGAATCACCCCCACTATCATGAATCGTGTCCTGCAAATGTATGTCAGTGAAGTCCCAAGTTGCAATCTCTCTGCCAGACTCAATCCTCAGTAGGAGAAAACAAAATATTCCCAACCATAACATACAAATCTCAACATACCCCTCATGTCTCTCCTAGAATGAATTTGATCAGACACTGTCAAGGGGATGGTATAGAATATGTCAACAAAATCATCTCTAAAATCAAACATCCAGGAAAATCCTCTGTGACTACCAACTGAAAAATCATCAATGACACTTAATATCCAAGTGTCAAAGGGGAAATCCCTAGTACTCCAGCACACCCAACTCATTGCACACATCCAGACACCGTCTGAAAAATCACCCACAATCGGCTACATGATAACTTGCAAAAGCTCAAAACCTGTCTTCCCATGGACTAAAGTCACTATCAACAACATCCTGCTGGAATATGCACTTGGATCCCAAATCCTGTGATTGAATTTCATCTCATCATTAGAATTAGAAAGATCTCCATCATCTCCTCTCGAAGGGTCCCAAAAATGAAATAGGCCAATCATATGAGTTCCTGGAACCCACATCCAAACTAGAAGTCCACTATGTCTCATACCAGCCAACTCCAAATGTACTACATTGATAAAATTTGTGTCAGCTAATATGTACAACTCATGTTAAAATTTCCTGAGAGTTGCGTTGTCTTGATCATGGTCATTATACTCAGGAAACCTATGGAGCCTAAATTCCTCTCTAAAGAACCACTCTGCTAACTATGAAACTTCATAATCTAATGAAGTTCCTAAAATGTAGTCCCTGCCATGCACCTTCGGTAGACTTGTACTAAAATATGTCGACACAATCTCCCACCTCTATCTTGAAATGAATGTATATTTCCATAATTCTGCAAGGTAGGTATGCTTTGACTCATTCTGTTGACAAGTAATGCACTCCCTCACATGTCTCTACATATTGTCCTCAAGGCCCTTCCATGAGAACCTCCCTTTGATCTGTTGGTAAGTCTGGAAGTACCCATAATTCCCTGCCAAGGGTGTATCATGTATAACCCTCATGATCTCTTCCCTAAGTGTGGACTCAGGGACTAAGTATATGCTAGCTCTGTAGTAGATGATATCATCCACCACTTTTTACCTGCCATCATGAATGTGACCATCCATCAACTTGCATGCAAACCAATCCTTGGGATATTCCACAATAAGGCGGGACTTCCAATCAGCTGAAATCCCCATGATCCAATCCAATGTATCATGGATCTCCTCCTGATGTGTTTGTACATCCTACTTATTGATCACATGGCCACAATGTAAATCATCCTTCATACCAAACTCCATGTCCATTTCTTGATGATATCTTGATCGAAGATCCATCTCTAGAGAGTACTCTGTCCCATGCCTGAATATGCTCTCCATCATGCCCCATGTCTGATACAACTATCTCAAATGATCCTCCCACATCTCGTCGTATATGAAGAGATCATCAAAGAACGCCAACATAAACCCCTGTACTTGTGGTGTGAATATGGGGTTCACGTGAGACTAAAAAGTGGAAAGTATGTTGGTCAACTCCAATGGCATAACCAAGAAATCATAGTTACCATAATGACACTCGGAAGTATCCTGGTGATATCCCAATCGAAGATCAATCTTCGAGGAATATGCTACTTGATGAAGCTCATCTATCAACTTCTCGCCCCTGGAAAATCCAAACTCAGTGATATGCTCAAAGTCTCTCTCAAGAAGTCCCTCTAAAGGATTCACCCCACAATTCCATATTGATGTGTCCACTTCCTCAATATATCCAATCCCACAATAAGTGGGTGCACATACCTCCCTGATGTCTGATCCACAAAGTATATGTTCAACTCCCCCATCCACAGTTATGACTTGAGCCATCAATGGGCTCCCCAAAATAAGTGGCTCATGATCTCCAAGATGCATGCTTTGTGTATAATCAGAAGTCTCTAAGCCATATATCTTGTCCAGCCCATGAAAATATGAAATCTTCTCACACTCAACCATCACAAGAACCTCCTCCATCAAACCATAAGTACCACTAACATCCTCATGTGTCCTAACTGTCATAGATGATTTAAATGACGAAGAAGGTGCCAAACTCAACTCCACATGAAGTTCATGTGTAAGCTTTCCAACTTCCTCTTCATCGTCCCTCATGCATGACTCCTTCTAAGTTAGATAAACATCCAAGGGAAAGTCATCCAATACCAAATCCTTATCATATTTAGGTGCTAATACACCCTCATCATGCACACCCAAAAAGTCAACCAGAGGTTCTGTCAAACCTTCCTCATGAAGTGAGGTCTTTGCTTCACCAACTACCTTAGATTTGAATCCATTTTTCTTCTTCTTCTCCCCAAATGGTAAGTATGTCTTCAACAACTCACAGTGCTCTAACAATCTTGTTATATTCCTTTGATACTCCTGAAAAGCTGGTAAAAATTATGCCATGAACTTCTAATATGTTCCCATCTTCCTAAGCCATGAATTTACCAAACAAATCTAAGAATATGATTTGTAGTTTATCCCTCAGAATGGAAGGAAAACATGCTTTGATACCATTGTAATGATCCTACCTATTGCTGTCACAATTTTCCCTTCATTGTTGTATCGATTTATTGTATTTTTGGGTGGTGACTTTCATCAAACACTTGGGATGTAGGTACTATTCCACTGTATAAACCTTCTTATTGTTGCTATTGAATCTATGGTCTATTGGGTTATGTTTTCTAGGGATGTTTGTAATGGTTATGCTAGTATTTGAAGCCAAATAGAGTTTTTTTTTTGCATATAATTTATACTAGAAAGATTACAAGAGGTAGATAGCTTAAATAAAGAAATACCACAGCAAAAACAACAACAACTAACAACCAAATCTGAGATACTTTGTTAATGCTCCAAAATGGGCAATTACAACAACAATAACTCACAAGTTTTAGCTTGAAACATGTTGGTATCCAATGGTACATATTGCTGGTAGAAAAGGGGTTGTAACAATGAATGAAACCCCCTCCAAACTGCTGCAAAAATAATATTTACCACCCAAAACTCTACTGCCATATAGTACTCAGATCCCCAAGTAAGAAATCGACCCTTTCACAACCAGATTCGGCCCATCAGGGATGTAAATTGTCCCCAAAAAGTGAGAGGTGAACTCAACAGATATAAATCGGCCTCGACAAGCATTAAATGGGCTCATCTAGTGTAATATTCTCCCAACAACAAATACTCAGTCCTGAATGTGGAAAACTCAGCCCGATGAAGAAGATTTGGTCTCACACAAACCCAAACTTGCCCACCTACTCAAATAACTCATCCCATCAATAAAAACTTGACCCTTAATGGTAAATATGACCCTTCTCCCCTAGAAAACAACTCTACTATAGGAAGACACACTCCAACAAAGAAGCTCAACCCTCCTACAAGAAAAATCATCCTCTACAAATGATGAAATATTGACCACAATAAAGAACAATGAAAATATTTGAATGATCTCTCTTCTACGATCAACTAGGGTAGATAGTTTCACCATCGAACCCAATCTCCTTCTATAGGTTTGTTCGTCTCAAGAGCCAAAGCCACACAAACTCTCTCAAATTCATTTTTAGAAAATAATGCATAATGAGAGAGGGAGCCCTCATTCCTCTTTTATTTCCTCGTTCACCCTTTTACCCCCTTTTACACTTAAGTGACTTTTTAATTTAACTTTAGTAAAATCACTTT
>CBVK0101824112.1:0-43599 GCA_900067695.1 Picea abies | reverse complement strand
TATTCATTCATTGTGTTACAATGTTTACAATACAAAATACATATAGAAGCCAACAACATCCAAAACCCTAACCCAATGACCTGGATTAGTCCAAAACCCTAATTACTTAACCGGACATAGAAAACCATCGGCAAAGAAACCATGTGCCGAAAAACCACCTAAATATAATGCGGTCCCGAAAAATGTGGTCTTGATGCAATTTTTTATTTAGGGGCCCCCCCTGCACCCCCCTGCGCGCCCGACGCATACGCTCAGAAACTAATACTCATGCAAAGAATATAACACATACCCAACATCCTCAATGCATTTAATCAATGTGTTTCTTATGAGCACTTTTGTTCCCAATCACTGCTTGATTGGTCAATGTATTCATGGCATATTTGTTCATAAATTTCTTGCAAGGATCTCAATCATCCTTGGACGCCAAAGGTTTCTTTCTCTATCCTTTAGGTTCCTTTCCTACATCACACTCTGCTTGAGTCTCAATGGCACACAACAAACACTCAAAATTACATGCATATCATCAAATAATAAAAATATTTCAAAATGGATCTCTTACCCAATCCCTTTATACCATATGCCACAATGGTATGAAAGTATTTATACTTGTCTGGTTTCCAACACCTTTTCTGATATTACCTCATTAGTGGTGCTTCATGGGGACTCCCAAAGTCCCTTCATCAATATTTCAACAACCTTCTTGTATTTCTTCCTTGCTCGAGGATGTCCATCATTGGTAGTTGTCCTCCCCAACAACTCCAATATTTTCCTACACATGCATGCGTTATCATAGTCACAATTATCTTAGCTATCATGTTAAATTAAAATGCATGTGTCATAGAATTTAATCTCAGCAGAACAATTCCATATTTGTCTTCAACATATTCATATGCACTCTACAACATTATTCCTCACTGTTTTTATGAGTGCAACCATCAACATTCTCTTGCCAAACAATTACATACATCAACATATCAATTTCTCATACCAGAGAAATATATTAAACAACAAGAAAGGAGTTAAGGGACTATTCCCTTTTTTTCCAACTCCTCCTACAGGGCCTGGAATTTTCAACTTAATTGAACTATTCCCAAGGCCTCACTGCCTTTGCAACATCATGGTTTAACCATGATCATTTATTTAAACATACTCATAAATTTATTTTTCCAGCTATACTTTTTAAAGTTTACAACTTTGTTAAGCAATCAGAGTTTTAAAGTGAGAAAAGTGTTCTTGATTCGAATTTTAGGGGGGTATATGGTCTAAATTCGAATACAAAATTCATATAGCTATAAAGCTAATTAGTTTTAGAGGTGAGGATCCTCTTTTATCCATATGGGAAACCAGTTAGCCCAATTAATTAATGAGGAGGTGGGCATCTACCTGGGCAATATATTAGCTTTATAGCTTTATAAATTTTGTATCTGAATTTAGACCATATACCCCCTAAAATTTGGATCAGTTCCTCCTTTTCTTGAATTTATTGCTTATGCAATTCATCCCTTTTGGGATAGTTCTAGATTTGTTCCTTGAGCAGTCTCAGTCAAGTTTGTCTTGACCTTTCCTAGATGTAACAATATATTGCAATATCATAATCAACTCACTATGAACTAGTTCATTCTGCACCTTTCCCAAACAAAATCATATTGGTTATCGTTCATTTGTATATCTTTCATTGTATTCATTCTAAAATGTAATCCATGATTCTTATACAAACATGCCTTACATCCCACTGCTTAGTTTTCCCAACAATCATTAAGGTTATGGCTATGTTCGCAAGACAATATTTAGACAGTTCCTTCACATGGAACTTCATCAACATACAACTTTCTTGTTGCACATCTAATGCTACATTGAATCAACTCATCCTTAGTTCTTCCTTAGCTTCATCATTTCAAATCTCCACCCAATATTCCATAAGGAATATAAGTATGCGTTCAGATCATGCATTCAAATTATACACTCATACATGCACAATACTCTATTGTGTTTTCATTCATAATGCACTTAACCACATGCATTAGCATATTGTGTGTGTCCAACACTAACACACTTCATAGTTTGACTGGCATATCTGCTTATATCATTTCACTCATGATTGTTCACAATCATTTACATAGAATTTTCAAAGGCATAATCATATTCCCTTCTATAATAACAACATGGCACTTTTTCTCATTGGTCTTTAAACTTTTTATATTAGCTCTTTTTGAGGAAGGGAGTACACCCTCCTTAAGTTATTATTCCATCAAGATATTTTATACCCCTTTAATATAGGGTTATCCATGCATCCATGGCGTTTTTCAGACATGGAAAGTATACATCTTGCCTTGCAATCCACGTATTCAATCCATGCAAATATACTCTTTTCCTTACTACCCTCTTACTCATGCAGTCATATCATGCCATTTAGTATACATACACTTATACACCATACATGTGCATCACTTGCACATTCTTATGGTATTCCTATTCATTTATTCGATTCTTAATATCAACCTTCTCTGTTGAGAGCTTACAGTCAATCACCTGACAAGTCTCATAGGCCTATTCAAATTTATGTTTCCTCATTTTCATGGTAACAACCAACAAGAAGCCACTCTTACCCTTCTGTCACAAAAGAAATTCATAATTCACAAAATATAAGTAGGTAATTCACAACATCACCCAGAATATAAAATTCTCAAGTCCAACTTCCTTTCATGTTTCAACCATTCTTGGTCAATATAAATTTATCAGGGAAACCCTTTCCTGTATTCCCTTTTACTGCTATATGAGTCAACCCAACCATTCTTGCATGACTGTCAGCAATCTCTAGATGTCATTATGACCCATTGGTCATCTAGTAGTGCTTTAGCACTACCCTTGTTAGCCTTTGTATTAGTCCTCCATTAATCATTACAACCCATTCTCCTAAGGAAATATGCATCATCATTACCAACATTTCATTCATGTTGTTAATTTCTTTGTTGTCATCAGGTCATTATTGACAATAATAATCCATAGATAGATCATACCTTACAACTCATCACAAGTTATAATAAGTCTATTTGCATGTTATGCACATGCTTATTTTATTACCATATGCATAACAAGTGATTTAGGGCTATAGGAATTTGTATTTTCTTTAGTACATCCATGAGCTCTCAACTAGCTCATATGCTCATATCATTTTACCTCTTGACAAGGATTAACATTAATCTTGAATGGACCCCTTTTAATCTGCTTAAATAGATTATCCCTCTATAAGTTCCAACCATTATAAGTCAATCATACTGACCTCCAAATTTTCCATCAATCCACTAAACATGAAGAATTAGGCATACATGGCTTGATCTCTTTTATTTAAACAACAATCACAATTGTCGGGGCTCCAACATCCCATACCTACAAGTAGTATTACAACCACCAATTCATTCATTTCCTAGAATCATACAATCCTATAATAGGATTCTACCATACGTTCCCTTTTTCATTTAGGTCTTTATCATTTATGCCTACAAACAATTCCCTACTCCTGTAAGAGTAGCTATTAGTTTGAAAAAGGAACAACATAGTTCTTCTACTAAGAGTTAGCCAAAATTTCCAAGGTACAATTTCAATCTGTTGTCCTCCTCCTCAAGGAACTAATGCAAATATTAATCAAGCATTTAAACACAAAGAGCTCTTTAAAATAGGTTCACCTTATCCTTAATATACCAATATTTATGACTGGTCTCTGGCCCAGCCAAGCTTAGTGTTGTATCCTGCTTGGATACCACTTTTAACACACCCAACCCCTTAAGTACCATTTTAAGGGATGGGGTATTACAATTTTGTCTTTCCTGAACCTCTACAAATCACTTTTAAAAGGATACCATCATATTCTGCTCGTTGATAATTTTCCAACGACTGTAAGTTTTTCCAAATCCGAGTTCGGAATCAAAAGTTATGGCCCTTTGAAGTTTTCAAGATTTATTGGACAAATCTCTCTGTATTGCCACGTGGCACCTACGTGGCTCCATGGCATCGTGCCCATCCGACATGGCACTAATGTTCCTTGTCTATAGTGTGTGGTTGTCGACTGTGCGTCAGTGTGGTGCCTGTCACCTAGACACCGGATCTTTGACACATCAACCCTCGACCTAATCTGAGCTCAACGCAGAGATCCACATCCTCTCTAGGTCCTCTCTCACCAAATGATGACACCTCTCCACCGGGTTGTCGGACCATGGGACCTAGGAATCTCAGGTCTCGGGGTTTCGGGACCTCAATCGTTTTCACTATTTGCATATCCCAAAAGGCCTGATCCTCCATGAGTTGGCGCTTAGGATACACGACCCTATCCACAACATGCCACCGTCTCTAACACATGGCCTCGCCACTATCTACCACCTGGAATGAAACCTGACATTGGTATTGTCCACCTCTTATTCGTTGAATGATGTCATACAACATCATCTCGAGACTATTGGACATCGGTCATCAACCCTCTTTGTAAGGCCAATTTCTCAAAACCTCCTAGGGGTCCGAGATTCAAAGTACAACTAGTATCCTGGGGCATGTGGCCCTATCTGGTCATGCCACCTTGCATGACATGTGGCACCCGTACCACTCGACACATGGCACCCATACCAATCGACACGTGGCACTCTTTTTCCACCTGAACCTTCGTTCAAATGTGCTAAAATGGCATGACACGTGGCACCACCATTGTGTGACATGCGGTCCTCCCACGTCATGACACGTGGGCCATTCATTGGGCGACACATCACCAGTGGGCATCGGATGTCGGGACTTTCCCGACCTAGTATAACTACGAAACACCTTTGATTATTGGGATTTACAAGATGATTAACTAAGTTAATCCTAGTGATCACAAGGAGAGTAGTTACGTTAATCTCAGGATTACGAACCCCGACCCATTACCACAAGATCTACGGATGAAATCTCGTGTAGGTAGATTCGATGGTTACCATGGTTTCTTTCACGATCCCAGTGTGGTCGCGGCTCCAATCATGAGACGATGGAGATTCATAGCATTGATCAATAGATCAACGATTCTTGTTGAAGCGGATATTGGCCCTCGACGAGTTCCATATGTTGGGGAAATGTAACAAGTCTCGTAGGTCCGATGATGCGATACGTTAGACCAACATAAGAGCCCACCCATGAAGTGACAAGTGAACCATTCATATGGCATCTGTCGAGGACACATGTCATCTCTTGGTGACCACATAAGTCATGCCTCGACGCTTTATTGAGCTCTTGTAACCCTAAACTCCTCGAGGTCTTAGATCTGATTGACTTTTCTCTCTTGCTATCTACAATGGAGATCATTCCACCCCTAGATCTGACGACCATTATTTAAAGGTGTTGACACAAGGTTTTGGGTCTGACATGACCCCACACTCAACCCATGGATGAATTAACATACGTCATGTGGCATCCTCTACCACGCTATCTACCTATGTGGTCTCCACATCACGCGTGGAGTCCTCTTCCTGCTCACACTTATATATATATATATATATATATATATATATATATATGGAACCCCGCGTGGGAGCCCTACCCACTGGGTATCGAGATTTGGGTGTTTCCACAAGGTCCTACACTCAGAACCTTCCAATATCTCAAGAGACGATACACTGATATACCAATGTGAACCCCCTCCTAAGTTTGATTATAAATTCGAAGGTTGAGATCTATCAACTCATCGATTTAACGACCAAAATTTCAAGGACGTCGATGAAGAGAGCTTAAACCTATTAGGGCCCACACTCTACTTGTTTGCGACCATATGTGGACGGGTGTCAACCTCGTGACACCATGGCTACCAAGTTGGCACCCTTCGTCAATATGACGTCACTCTCCTTCTCCTCGTACTTATGTAGTGAGGCATGGAACTAAGGGATGGAACCCTAGTCCTCATGTATTGACATATCATGACTGCAAAGGGGGTTTGGACTTAGAATTCTCTCAGTACTCCAGGGTCTGATTGAATTCTCCCCTCCAATATCTATGGTGGAGGTTAGTCCACTCCCAGATCCTACGCCTCAAATTTTATTGCATTGATCTACGAGGAAATATGATGGGAAACCAATCCATCGTTGGACGACTGATATTGACTCTCAACTTAGGGATCAACGGTTGTTGAGTCTCATCACTGCAACCTAACATTAAGCAGATTATGATTCACGCTTTAAGCTGTAAGGATTGTCATCTTTCAACGTTTTCCACTAGGGAATAAACACATGAATGAGGATCCCAAGCCTTACAAATTTTCTATTTTATAGAAAGGGAAATGAAAACATAAGGTCATGGCCTCCTCAGGCCTCTCATACAATATTACCAACAAATTAATTTGAAAATGAAGGTCCGATTCAGGCCTCTCATACAATATTACCAACAAATTAATTTGAAAATGAAGGAGGGTTAACTCCCCTATTTTCGACTCAACATTTGTTATTGATTTATTAACTTAGAACTTATAATCTCTTCTCACAGATATCCCCTTACAATGATGGTTATATCAATGTGCACAAACGAAGAGTGGAATCAAGTTCTTTTCATTTATTTCAATTTTGTTACAGGGTACTCACATTTAACTGTGCAAGGCATGCACCATTCTTACTAGCCTAAAGTTATTCAAATATTGCAAGGATTTTCCAGTGAAAACAAGCATCATTACCATTCATTATGCATGCACATTTACAATACAGTTGCAGGTACCCAGTTGTTTATTTTAACTCAATTTCATAGGGGATAAGGAATACTTATCTATTTTACAGGTTGTAACCAATCAACTGACTATAGGTGTCCATGTTTCCACCCAACCATAGGCTTTGCTTGCTTAGTCGCTTTGGAAACATGCCACCCTCATGCCAAGCCATGATATCACCAACGAGATTTGCACTCACTCCTGTGTTTTCTCGCAACAATTCTCTTTTCTTAGGTGCTCCCCCAACTTCAAGCTTGTCTTTCCTGTCTTCCCTCATGTGCTTCCCTATCCCCTGCACATAACCCCTCGAGAAGGTTCTCCACATGTCCCCCTTCCTTTTGTTAGAAGGAACTTGTGGGGTCAATCTGGGGCCATGGAAAAATGGTATCCTATTGTACCTAGGGCTGATAGTTTCATATGACCTAGCCTACTTTGCAATACCTGGATTTATTTGGGATAGTTGGTTGTCCAACTACCATTCTTCCTTATTAACTGATTTTCCTTGAAATCAAAGCTAAGAAAAATCATCTGAATATCAAATATTATCAGCAAGGAGGTTTGGGTCATCTTTAGCATGATGAACCCCTCTCTAAGTTTCCTCACTCTTTCCTCTAGTGGTATCATGACCAGTACTTTAAGGCTCTACCCGTAGTCAATTGGTTGGCATTGTTATTCAAACAATAATATAATTACATTGTCCATATGCCATGGCATGACAAATCACTAATTATGATTAATCACATATACTCAGGGTTTAGAGAGGGGGTGTTACAATAACATCTAGATTTACTTAGCTATTGTGGCTATTCCAATACCCAATTGCATAAGTAGAGGCCAATCAAGTGAGAATTATGTATCTAATTCTTTACATTAGAGTGACAAAAAACATTTATACGAGGAGTCTGAGAGCCAAACATATCTATGTATTATGTGATTGGATTCTTATTTCTTTGTTTAGTTCACTAGTTAGAGTAAAATAACTAATGAATTAGGTTATTCAATGCATTGTCCTGGTTTAACTCACAAACCTATAATAAATGATAGTTTCACTACTACAAAGGCTTAGTGGTGATGGGATAAAATTGTTGCCATGTTATCAATGGTAATGGCCAAAGTAGCTCCTGCCACCAAAAAATTTCATTGTCAAGCGTAATGTCACCCAAAAGTCTGGTTTTCTTGTGATGGTCATTAACCGTTTCCAATAATGGGATATGCCAAAAATTACCGACCATCACCAATTTATCATTGAAATTGATTTTTACAATGATCACAAACTGTTGTTGTAATGTTTAGGACTATTGCCAATAATTGGTTTTTAGCAACATTCTTTTAAAAATCATCATTGAAAGGTCTATTGCGACAATTTTAGGTCATCGTCATGAGGTCAAAAGTTGATTTTTTTTTTTGTGACAACCTATAAAATATTGTCAACAATAATTATCAACTTTTTGTGACTACTATGAACAATTATTGTAAAAGTAAAAATTTGAAATTTTTTCTTTAAAATGAGCTCTCAAAGATCACCACTAATAACCATCATTTTTTTCTACACTCATAAACCATCATCACAAAGAAAAAAATTAATTTTTTGCAACCAATACTATTGACAATTACTAATAACCATCACCAATATGTTGCATTTGTATATCATTTCTTTAAAATTTTTGTAACCAATATATATTATTGATAATGACTAATTACCATCACCAATATATTGCATTTGTATATGTTTCATTTAAATTTATCTCTCATGTTCAATATTACATTATTAAACTATCACAAAGAAAAAAATGATTTTTTTAAACCAATACAATTTACAATGAGTAATGACGATAATATGTTCCATTTTTATGTCCTTTCCCTTAGATTTATTTCTAATTTTTAATATTACATTATTAAGTTTATATTTATATTTACTTTACACGTTTATATTAATCAATAACGACCATCATCAATATATTGCATTTGTATGTCCTTTCCTTTAGATTTGTTTCTAATTTTTAATGTTACATTATTAATTTTATATTTATATTAATTTTAAAGTTTATATTAATAAATAATAAAATAAAGACAAATTCTTTGAGGTAATAGGTTGGAGTTGTACAAGTGGCAGATACATTTTTATAATTTTGATGTACTTAGCCATGTCTCTTGAACTCTCCTTACAATTTCATGATAATTGTCATAAGATTATCATGGCCCATATTTTTAAAGTATTTGATAAAAGTTGAATATCATTTTTAAATTTATTTACAAGCTTCAAGTTTTGTGAAAATAAATTTAAAAAAGAATACTAAAGTTTGTTAATAGTAGAACACATTCTTCCAACCCGAATATCTAAAAATAAAAATCTAATCACCAATTAATTATCAAAATCTCTAATAATTTTTAGATAACTAATTTTTTTTTCATTTAAAAAAAAAAATCTAAAATACTACCTTCAAAACCATGATTGCTACATGTTTAATACTTTTCCCAGGTCTTGAAAACTACCTTCAAAATCCGTGATTGCTACATGTTTAATACCTTTTCTAACATCAATGCACCTATTTTTGGTATTTGCAAATGTTTCCTTTTTAACTATGAAATGAGAACCACATTAACATGATAGATATTATATTTTCTTGTTTGTATATTTTAAACGTGTGTTCTTTCATTGAGTTTGAACATGGCTTTTATGTGTCCAATAAAATAATATATGACTTTTATTTATTCACTTTATTTAAATGGTCAAATTTCATGACATCATTGAACAATTAGCAACACATCAAAAATCATGAATAAAAGGACAGTTTAATAACAAATATGGTATTTTTAATGAAAATTTACATTTACATTATTTATTAAATTACATTTTGAAAAAATAATGACTCTATGTTCAACTTTAAAAACGCATTTTTATGTACTTGACAACTTTTTTTAATGTACATAAGCAAATATAGACTACCAACTTCATTTTGTGTGAACAAGTCGTCATCTTTGATAAAAAGCCTCTCTTTGGTCGAAAAGATCCACACCTCTTCTTTATGGTTAAGCAACTAAAGTTTCTTTTGTCGAATAATTTTGTTCCTCTCCCTTTCCGTATAGAGAGGATTATTCTTTTATTTCCCACCAACAACCCAATGAGTGAAGTTATCAATTTCATCATCACACTTCCCTGAAACATTTTTTTGAAATTATAAATAACATATCATGTATCTATTTTGTTGAAACTACCTTTCTCCCTTATTAGTCCCTGCCAAAGGCTTGGGACTATAGTGATGAGTTGCTCATTGACTATCTATTAGTTTATAGTTGACTTAAAATTTATGTGCTATATTGAATGTGTAACATAGGAAATCAATAAATATATTTTTTTAAATAATAAAAAAACATATTTTTCTAAAGTTTCATTGGCTAATAACTTTGATGTGTTATTGCAGGCTTCACGTGATTCAATGTATAAAATTAATTACACAATTAATGAATTTGCCAGTTTGACATGACAAAAATGTTGGGTGCTAAGTACAAATGTTTAAATATCCCTATAAAAAAAAATGTTTACTTTTGTTTTTGCTAATTTTTTGAGAAATGTTTACCACTTGGCTGTACTTCAGATGCAGGGCCATGACTTCATTCTCGACATACGTGTACTGCCAAATCCCTTCGCTTCAGGTACTGTGCTATCTCTCCACTTCGGATACGAAACTCTACACGCCAACTATAGCAATGATAGTAGCCCATGTTGTAAGCAATGGGTGTTTTCATTCCAAAAGGGTGGCTTCAATAGCAGCTCCAGATGGAAATGAGCGAAGACTTGTAACAGTAGAGCGAGTTACAGATGTGGTAGATTATTAAGTTTCCAGTTTACCCAGAAGTGGGTGACCCAATTCTATCTTTTGATGTGGTAGATTATTAAGTTTCCAGTTTACCCAGAAGTGGGTGACCCAATTCTATCTTTTGATCTAGCAGAAGCAGAGACAGGTGCAGTTTCAGCAGCAGTTGAGCATAATAGAATTGATTATGATACGGCGACCACCGAGATCTACACTCTTTCCCTACACGACGCTCTTCCGATCTCACCACAAAGAAAAAAATTAATTTTTTGCAACCAATACTATTGACAATTACTAATAACCATCACCAATATGTTGCATTTGTATATCATTTCCTTTAAATTTTTGTAACCAATATTATTGATAATGACTAATGACCATTACCAATATATTGCATTTGTATATGTTTCATTTAAATTTATCTCTCATGTTTAATATTACATTATTAAACTATCACAAAGAAAAAAATGATTTTTTTAAACCAATACAATTTACAATGAGTAATGACGATAATATGATGCATTTTTATGTCCTTTCCCTTAGATTTATTTCTAATTTTTAATATTACATTATTAAGTTTATATTTATATTTACTTTACAAGTTTATATTAATCAATAACGACCATCATCAATATATTGCATTTGTATGTCCTTTCCTTTAGATTTGTTTCTAATTTTTAATGTTACATTTATTTTAAAGTTTATATTAATAAATAATAAAATAAAGACAAATTCTTTGAGGTAATAGGTTGGAGTTGTACAAGTGGCACATAAATTTTTATAATTTTGATGTACTTAGCAATGTCTCTTGAACTCTCTTTACAATTTCATGATAATTATCATAAGATTATCATGGCCCATGTTTTCAAAGTATTTGATAAAAGTTGAATATCATTTTTTAATTTATTTACAAGTTTTAAGTTTTGTGAAAATAAATTTTAAAAAAATACTAAAGTTTGTTAATAGTAGAATACATTCTTTCAACTAGAATATCTAAAAATAAAAATCTAATCACCAATTAATTATCAAAATTTCTAATCATTTTTAGATAACTAATTTTTTTGTCATTAAAAAAAAAAAATCTAAAATACTACCTTCAAAACCATGATTGCTACATGTTTAATACTTTTCCCAGGTCTTGAAAACTACCTTCAAAATCCATGATTGCTACAGGTTTAATACCTTTTCTAACATCAATGCACCTATTTTTGGTATTTGCAAATGTTTCGTTTTTAACCATGAAATGAGAACCACATTAACATGATAGATATTATATTTTCTTGTTTGTATATTTTAAACGTGTCTTCTTTCATTGAGTTTGAACATGGCTTTTCTGTGTCCAATAAAATAATATATGACTTTTATTTATTCACTTTATTTAAATGGTCAAATTTCATTACATCATTGAACAATTAGCAACATATCAAAAATCATGAATAAAAGGACAGTTTGATTTTAATAAAAATTTACATTTACATTAGAACTTATTTATTAAATTACATTTTGAAAAAATGATGACGCTATGTTCAACTTTAAAAACGCATTTTTATGTACCTGACAACTATTTTTTATATGCATAAGCAAATATAGACTACGAACTTCATTTTCTCTATGAACAAGTCGTCATCTTTGATAAAAAGCCTCTCTTTGGTCGAAAAGATCCACATCTCTTCTTTATGGTTAAGCAACTAAAGTTTCTTTTGTCGAATAATTTTGTTCCTCTCCCTTTCCGTATAGAGAGGATTATTCTTTTATTTCCCACCAACAACCCAATGAGTGAAATTATCAATTTAAGTTATCAATTTCATCATCACACTTCCCTGAAACATTTTTTTTGAAATTATAAATAACATATCATGTATCTATTTTGTTGAAACTACCTTTCTCCCTTAATAAATGGGAAAGTATTGTGAAAATATAATATTTGATTAATTGCAATGTATTGAATAAAACAAAAATAAAATAAAATTATATAATATTTTCTTTTATAGGTTTCACTACATATAACAAAAAAGTTATATTCATGAACTAAAAAGATGTAAAACATTTAACAAGTTTATGATGCCAATAAAAACTATTAATGCCATGAATGAATCACTGTTTCAAGCAACATTCATGAAAAATTATATGGATACCTTTTTTTAGCACATTTCATAAGGGGTAGGGTATGTATACCTACGTAAAATTTAGCAGTCAAATTGTTGAGTGAAGGCGTCCCTTGTCCCGCAAGCAAGGGGGTCTCATACACCAATTTAGTGTCTAGCTTGGCTGTGACTTTAAAAATAGATTATTCTTATTATGAAGTCCATGATGAAGTCCCGCGTGCAATGTTTTTGGGCTATGGCCATTCCAGAAAGATGAATTCCACATGCTTCATCATGGTTGTCATTCAAGACCCTCTCAACTTCATCATGGACTAGTCATCGACGTAAAATTAAGTCTAAACTTGGATGATAAAGAGTATCATCGATTATGAGATAAATTTTGGCTTGATGGAAAATATGTCGACACTCGTTGCGAGATAAGTGAGGGTTAAACTATTGGTTTTGAAGATATGCAAGGACGTCTCCATACTAGGGATTGAAAGAGTAAATAAGGAATAGACATTCATCTGGCAAGAACTCATTGACCACAAATTCCTTAATGTATCGAGGAAGCTTAGACATCAACTCGAAAAAAGCCAAGGAATTCTTGGATTTCGAGGTAGCAAACTCCAAGTCGAACTCCTGTAAGATGACTATCCATTTTGAATACCCCCCCTCCCCCCCACAGTAGTTTATCTAGTCAAGATGTGTTGCATTGGGTTGGAGTCTGCTAGAATAATAGTTTTATGAAGAAGAATGTAGTTTCTGAGACATTGGACAACATGAATTGCTACCAAAGCCAACTTCTCTACATGGGAATAATGCAATTCAGGGCCAACAAAACCCTTACTAAGGTAATAAACCACATGTTCATGTTGTGAACTATCCTTCTGGATTAACACCATACCAATGGTGGATTTGGATGTGGTGATATATATCAAAACGTCCTTAATGTATTCCAAATTACTTAGTAATGGGGTTGACACTAAGGATTTCTTCAAAGCTTCAAACAAACATTGTGCTTGGTCATCCCATATAAAAGGTACTCCATTATCCAAAAGGCGCATGAAACCTTTCACAATCTTCACATAATTAGTGATGAATCATTGCAGAAAGTTTCCCTTCCCTTGCAAACTTTGAAATTGTCAAATGGTATGTTGGGGAGGCACCTAAACTATTGCCTCAACCTGAAAATGATCAATTATGATCCCAAACTTGGACATAATGAAGCTAAGAAACCTCCTGTATATCACACAAAAGATACACTTATGTGGATTTTGTCCGCACATAAAGTTGTCATGGGTCATATGTAGTTATTGTTAAAACCTAGGTCTACACCTCTGCCCTGTCTCTCTCTTTTTTGCATACCTTCCTATAATTTTTTCCTCTTCTGGTTAATAAAGTCAGGCCGGTCAAGTATGTTGTATGCATAGGAAAAAACTATGAGCAAAATGCAACATTCAGAGCAGTCCATGTTGAGCTTGAAATACAAGCAAACAGGCATGTTCAATTTTCAGCGACAGAGATCCCATGTGCAGTTCATATTAACGGCTCTCGTGCATTCGGAGTTTCAAAAATCAAGGATTAGAAACTAGACAGAAGTGTCGAAGTCCCGAAGTCCCAAAGTGACGAGAGGTTGCCATGTCAACCAGAAGAAAGTCACTTCGGGAAATATTCATGCCCACGTTCAAAAGCTCCCGAGGCCTAAAGTCCCGAAGTAACGAGAGGTTGCCACATCAATCGGGAGAAAGTCACTTCGGGAGATATTCATGCCCGTGTTCAAAATCTTCCGAAGCCCGAAGTGCCGAAGTAACGAGAGGCTGCCACATCAACTAGTAGAAAGTCACTTCGGGAGATATTCATGCACGTGTTCAAAATCTCCTCAAGCCCGAAGTCTCAAAGTAACGAGAGGCTGCCACATCAACCGGGAGAAAGTTACTTCGAGAGATTTCCATCCGAACATCCCGAAGTCACGAAGTGACATCAGGCTGCCACGTCGATTCAGGCTGTACCACTCCATGGGTGTTTTTCAACTCAACATATGGCGCTCATCCATCAATAGTTGTGACATCATATAGTGTCAGGCCGCCACATCACTCCAAGCCCGTACCACTCCAGGAGTTTTTCATGCTTCACAATCCAAAACTCTCGACACATGGCACTCATACATCAATAGCTATGACATCACAATGACGTCAAGCCAATGTGTCAGATTTTGGAGATCGTCCTCCGAGAGATATTCTTGCTCAGGATTCGAAGCCCCCAACCACCAAAATTGGCTCCATCTCTAAACATGGTTAAAAGGATTCTTGAGTTGGCAAACTGATAAATTTTAGCGGGGGCACTAAAATAGTAGGGTTACCCAGATCACATATTCCAACAGATCGACGACCACACTTCATTGTGGGGACAGAACATGCTCGAATATTAAAATTCTAGAGCGGTCCCACAATCGAAACCATGGTATAACGAAAGAGGTATGTGGAAGTTGGTGGTGGATTGTGGGGGTCAAAGTAGTGTGGAACCAAAATTCCCTTAACAACTTTCGCAATATGATGCAGGAGTATCGTCAACAAGTACATGTGGAAGAACAACTCAGTGCTTGAGGACCAATTTGGAATCTCAAACGCTGGCTGTTACTACAATCTTTCAAAACTGATAGAAAACAAAAGAGAAAAGATCACGTGTGTGGAAAAAATGAGCACGTGTGACCTGAGAGCTTAACCCTGGTCTCGATGTAACCGCAGTTAGATAGAAGTTAGTTGTTTTTCTTTTGTATAAAGAGAGGTTTCGTACGCCCAGAAGAGGGGTTATGAGAATTATGAGCAAGTAGGACTTTGTGAACAATAGTTGTTGCTTTGATTTTAGCTGTAACCATTTTCTTGATTTTGAATGAAGATAATAGAGAAAAATTGATCCAATGTATGGTGCGAATAGTGTTTGCAATTTCTCTGTTGTTGTCTTAATCTTTTCAAGAATGAATGAATCTTGCTACGAGTGTATGTAGCTTTGAAATGCTTGCATAAGAGTTTAAATCTTTTTTCTTCATGAGTCGGTGCAAGGTGTGCACACAGTCTGTAAGGAGTGCATTGACAGGGTCTGTTTCGACTCGTAAAGCTCAAGAAAAATAGAGTAAGAGTTTCTTTGCAGGAAGTGTAAAGTGACTGCCACAAGGAGTGCACAATCATCGTAATAACTCGAATCTTGTGTAAACATCTGCTGCAAAGAGTGCACAGACCTCTAATTCGAAAAAGAGTTGAGGTGACTCTATAAAGAAGTTGAAGGACAAGAGCAGAAGAATGCCAGGAAGGCGAGAAATGATTATTTTCAAGAATCTTTGGATCTGAGTTTGACGAATTTCCCAAAAAGGCAAGAAGTGCTTCGGAGATCTAAATCTTTGGAGAGATCAAGCTCTGGAGGAGTAGCACTAACCAAGAAGCGCGAACGAGATCCAAGAAATGGACTCGCAGGAAGGATAAAGGTCGAAGTCTTTAAATCCTTTCGAAAATATTCTAAGTCTGAAGAAAGCTTTAGCTTAGAGGGAAGATATGGACCATCTGATTAGCGTCCAAACAACGAGGAGAAAGTGCAGAGGAGGAAAGATCTTAATCGTTCAATTTGAGAAAAAAAGGATCGTAGCCGTCTTATCAAGGTAAAGTGTACTAACATTAAAGCTTTGAATGTACACAGGAGGAACAAGGTCACAAAATTCCAAAATCATCGGAACCGTCCATCAAGATAGGACACGTGGCAGGAGATCAACATTTCATTGACTCGCAGGGTGGAAAGGTCAAAGAATAGAGTTGTGAGAATTTGCGAAACGCGAAATCGCCAAAAGATCACATCCGTTGATCGTTCCAAAATCATTGGGACCATCCATCATCAAGGAGGACACGTGGCGGGATCTCAACATTTCACTGACTCATGAATCAAATTAGCCAAAGGTCGAGTTACAAGAACTCATGAATCATGAAATCATGAAAAAATCACAGTTGTTGATCGACAAAGGGATTTGGACTGTAGATTTGGTTTTGTCAGGACTTCGCAACTCAAAAATCAGAGGTCAGAGTTCCGGGAACTCATGAAACCCGAAACCACAAAGATTTGATCTGAGTTTTCGGTTCGAGAAGAGATCTTTACCATTGAGCATCTAGGGAGACGACTCATGAAGTGTGAACTCAAGAGATGCGAAAAAGCAGAACGTGAAATCATGAAACACTCAAGAGATTGGCCCACGGTCACAATGAAGGGTCACATCGGTGAAGGGGAATAGAGGGGCTAGCATGCTTTAGGATCCTGTTGGGATTTCAGAAGTCAGAAGAGTCAAAGTGACTTGCATGCAAAGGCCCAATACGTGAAGTTGCGATGCGCCTTTCGATTAGGCGATTGGTCACAACCTTAGTCACATAAGGGGAGGGGCTTAATCGGGAGAGCTAGCGTCTGAGTACGTTGAAACTTTAAAAGCGTTAAGGAGAAGTCCGCGAGTTCCATAGAACCTGCGTCTTAAGAAGAAGGGGGCCTATTCAGTTGATTGAAAGTTCTTGAGGGAATGAAGAGTCAATCAAACTCGATTTCTTGATCGATCCTAGACCGGGAGGTCGCATAGCCCTTAGGAGAGAAGGGGGGGTCTGCATCAAGTGGTATCAGAGCCGATTTTCATCTGTAGATTTCAGGCAAAGGATATAAAGGAGAAAAAATAACTTGATGTTGTACTCTCTATGTGAGAGACAATCAACACAATGCCACCAAGGAGACGAGGGGAGCCACCTTTAGCCAATCGTGTTGTAGAAAGAGAGATGTGAGAAATTCGTGCAAGGTTGGAAGCAATGGAATAAGTGTAGAGAAGAGCACCTGATGCTGGAGACATTAGCGATGCAGAGAGCGAAGATGTAGAAGCTGAAGAAGTTGTAGGGGAACACGTTGCCGAAGAAGGCTTGCTAAGAGCAGTTGTTAGATTGGGAGCTAGAGCCAAGATAGAGGTCCCAATGTATGAAGGCAATTTGGATGCTGAAGAGATGCTAGATTGGATAAGGTCCACGAAAAAATATTTCAATTATGTAGATGTCGATGGGGAGAAAAGGGTGAGACATGCTATCACCAAGATTAAAGGACACGCAACACTATGGTGGGATGAACTGCAGGCTGAGAGGCGAAGTAGAGGCAAAGACAAGATAAAGAATTGGGACAAA
This sequence comes from Picea abies, assembly GCA_900067695.1. Classification (NCBI taxonomy): domain Eukaryota; kingdom Viridiplantae; phylum Streptophyta; class Pinopsida; order Pinales; family Pinaceae; genus Picea; species Picea abies. Next base: position 25,808 of record CBVK0101824112.1, on the reverse strand, counting down.
ATGGTAGCCAAGCTGAAGGCTAAATTCATGCTCAAAGATGATCATATCAATATGTTCAGGAAGCTACAGAACCTGAGACAGAAGGGTATGACAGTCAAAGAATACATAGAGGTGTTCTACAAGCTGAACATCAGAGCTGTACAAAGAGAGCGGGACGAATAAAAATTTGCTAGCTATATGAATGGCCCGAGGTACGAAATCCGGGATGAGATCAGCATGATGTCGGTAAGGAAAGTGGAGGATGCTTATCAGTTTGCGCTGAAGGAAGAAGAGAAGTTGGCTAGAAAACAAAGCCAATGAGGTAGAGGTAAAATCTTAGCCTCGAACAAAGGCAAGGGATTTTCACATGACAAGGCGCATAATTCCAAAGACGAGGCTAAAACTCCACACAGTCACTCGGAAATAGGAGGAAGTTCCCAAGGAAGACAGGGTAGTGCAAGAAACTCTTCTAGAGGAAGAGGCAGAGGGGGAATAAGATGTTATGCATGTGGAAATATAGGGCACATGTCTTGGGAATGCCCCGAGAAAAAAAAAGAAGGAGGATAAGCTCACATTTCGGAAGCACAAAGAGAGAATGTTGAAGCAGAGGGAGCAGAGGATGGAACATCCTTGATGATGAGAAAGGTTCTCTTAAAACCAGAGGCAGAAGTTAAAAGGCCAGTGCAGAGAAACAGTCTATTCAGGACAACTTGGAAGACTAAAGACAAAGTATGCAAGGTGATAATTGACAGTGGGAGCATTGATAACTTAGTATCCACGAAGATGGTGGAGAAATTGGAGCTAGAGACAACTGCACACCTAGAGCCATATAAAGTCTCATGGTTGGAGAAAGGACACCAGGTAATGGTTACTAAACAATGCATGGTTGAATTTAAGATAGGAGGATATAGAGATGAAATTGTGTGTGATGTAATTCCCATGGATGTATGCCATATTTTGTTGGGAAGACCATGGTAGTTTGACAGGAATGCCATTCATAATGGGAGGAAGAATACATAAACCTTGGAGAAGAATGGTAGAACACACATGTTGTTGCCAATAGAGGAGAAGAAAGTGAAAGAGGAAGCCAACACAAGCATACTTCTCATGAGTGGGAAGGAACTCCTAAAAGAAGTCAAGGAAGAACATGATATGCAGTTCGTTGTGGTGAGGAAACCTAAAGTTATCCTTACAAGTACTTCGATGGAGGATTTGCCTGAAGAAGTTCAGGAATTGTTGGATAATTTTGCTGACATAGTGGTGGATGAGTTACCTAACTTGTTTCCACCCATCAAAAGCATCATTCATCATATCAATTTGATACCAGGAGAAAGTCTGCCAAACAAATAAGCTTACAGACTGACACCTCGAGAGAATGAGGAGGTAAAGAAACAAGTCCATGAATTGTTAGACAAGGGTTTGGTCAGAGAGAGATTCAGTCCATGCATAGTACCAACTATATTGAGTCCAAATAAATATGGAGGATTGAGAATGTGTACAGACTCGAGAGCCATCAAAAAGATCACTATCAGGACTAAAGAGGAGCATTTGAGGCACCTAACATTAGTGACGAGGAGACTACAATAGGAGATGTTGTTGATAAATATGAAGAAATCCTCTTTTATGAAGACAAAATTGATTTACTTGGGTTTTGTGATCTCTTCAAATGAACTAAAGATGGATCTAGAGAAGGTGAAAGCAATCAAAGAATGGCCATCACCCAGGAGCATGTTTGAGGTAAGAAGCTTCCATGGATTAGCGAGTTTCTATAGGAAGTTCATCAGAGACTTTAGTGGAATTTGTGCACCAATGATGGATACAGTGAAGAAAAGGCACAAGTATTTTAAATGGATAGAGGAGGCCGAGAAGAGCTTCAATATAGTGAAGGAGAAAATAACAGGGCGACCAATTCTGGTCTTAACAAATTTTGAGAAGACATTTCAGGAATTTCAGGTAAAGACCTTAGGGTTCAAACACCTTGAGAAAATGTATACTGATGATCCAGATTTCAAGGAGGCATATGAAGCATGTGCAAATCCTATGCTGAGAGATAGAAGCCAGTGGACAGAGTATATGATTCAAGAGGGATTGTTGTTCAAGGGAAATCAATTGTGCATACCAAAATGCTCAATGAGGGATAACCTTTTGAAGGAAAAACATAATGGAGGATTGGCTAGACATTTCGGCCATGATAAGACATTTGCATAGTTGAGCAGTTCATTCTATTGGCTAGGTATGATAACAAATGTGATAAAATTCATGAACAAAGGTAGAATCTTCCAACATGCAAAAGGTAAAAGACAGAACACTGGATTGTATCAACCATTGCCCATACCAGACAGACCTTGGGATGAAATAAGCATGGATTTTGTGCTGGGACTACCAAGAACACAAAGAGGATGCGATTCCATATTTGTGGGGGTGGATAGATTTTCAAAGATGGCACACTTTATCCCATGTCAAAATACCAGTGATGCAACACATGTTGCAAACCTGTTTTTTAAGGAAGTTGCGAGACTTCACGGCCTACCCAGAAGCATTGTCTCGGACAGAGACACAAAATTTGTGGTTCATTTTTGGAGAACACTATGGAAGACGTTAGGGACAGATTTGTCTTTCAGCTCAGATTATCACCCTCAGACAGATGGTCGGAATGAGGTGGTAAACATAAGTTTGGGTAACTGATTGAGGAGTCTGGTCACTGAGAACCATAATTAGTGGGATTAGATTCTGCCACAAGCAGAATTTGCATACAATGACTCACCAAATAGGACCACTGGAAAGAGCCCGTTCCAAATACTGTATGGATTGCAACCCAAGGGATTATATGAGTTGAGAAACTTGGGACAGAGAGAGATCAGAAGCGTTGGAGCAGAATATTTTGTTGTAGAAATGCAGAAGCTCCATAGCCATATCAGGGGGCAGTTGCAGAATTCTAGCTAAGAGTACAAACGCAGAGATGATCAACATTGCAAATAACTCCAATTTGAAATAGAGGATCAGGTTCTAGCACATCTAAGGAAGGAAAGGTTCCCTATGGGGACATATAAAAAGCTAAAGATGAAGAAGATAAGACCATGTAAGATCTTGAGGAAGTTCGATGCAAACACCTATGAGATTGAGCTGCCAGATGATGTGGGAATATCACCCATATTCAACGTCATAGACCTGTATCCTTATAGGAAGGATGGCATAGAGGGATCAAAAGATCAAGAGAATATTCAGTGGGAGAAACATATGCCTATAGCAGAAAAACCACAGATGGAAAAGATTGTTGATCAGAGGATTGGTAAGAAGACCCGAAGAAAGACTTATTTTGAGTATTTGGTCAAGTGGAAGGGACATCCAATAGAAGATGACAGTTGGGAGAGTGAAGTTGATATCTAGAAGCATGGAAGGTTAGTGAAGGAGCTCATGAACATGAGTTCATGAATTTTTTCCTAGGGGAGTATGATGCAGGAGCATCGTTAGCAAGTACACGTGGCAGAACAACTCAGTCCCTGAGGACCAATTTGGAATCTCGAACGCTGGCTGTTACTGTAATCTTTTGAAGCTGGTAGAAAACAAAAGAGGAAAGATCACGCGCGTGGAAAAAATGAGCACGCGTGACCTGAGATCTTAACCCTAGTATCGATGTAACCATAATTAGATGGCAGTTAGTTGTTTTTCTTTTGTATAAAGAGAGGTTTTGTACACCCAGAAGGGGGGCTACGAGAATTATGAGAAAGTAGGAAGTTGTGAACAGTAGTTGTTGCTTTGATTTTAGCTGTAACCATTTTCTTGATTTTGAATGAAGATAACAAAGAAAAATTGATCCAATGTATGGTGTGAATAGTTTTTGAAATTTATCTTTTGTTGTGTTAATCTTTTCAAGAATGAATGAATCTTGCTACGAGTGTATGTAGCTTTGAAATACTTGCATACAAATTTAAATCACTTTTCTTCGTGAGCCGGTGCAAGGTGCGCACACAATCCGCAAGGAGTGCGTTGACAGGGATTGTTTCGACCTGTAAAGCTCATGAGAAATAGCGTAAGACTTTCTTTGCATGAAGTGTAAAACGACTGCTGCAAGGAGTGCACAATCGTCACGAGAACTCAAATATTGTGTAAATATCTGCTGCAAAGGGTGCACAAACCTGGAATTCGACGAAGAGTCGAGGCAACTTCGTAAAGAAGTTGAAGGAAGAGAGAGGAAGAACGCTAGGAAGGTGAGAAAGGATTCTTTTCAAGAATCTTTGGATCTGAGTTTGACGAATTTCCCAAAAAGGTAAGAAGTGCTTGGGAGATCGAAATATTTGGAGAGCTCAAGCTTTGGAGGAGTAGCACTTTCCAAGAAGCATGAACGAGATCCAAGAAATGGACTCGCAGGAAGGATAACGATTGAAGTCTTTAAATCCTTTCAAAAATCTTCTAATTCTGAAGAAAGCTTTAGCTCAGAGGGAAGATCTAGACCATTCGATCAGCGTCCAGACAATGAGGAGCAAGTGTAGAGGAGGAAATATTTCAACCGTTCGATCTGAGCACAAATGGATCGTAGCCGTCTGATCAAGGTAAAGTGCACTAAAATTAAAGCTTTGAATGTACACAGGAGGAACAAGGTTACGAAATTTCAAAATCATCGGAACCGTCCATCAAGATGGGACATGTGGCAGGAGATCAACATTTCGTTGACTTGCGAAAAGATCACAGCCATTGATCATTCCAAAATCATCGGGACCATCCATTGTCAAGGAGGACACATGTCGGGAGCTCATCATTTCGCTGACTCGTGACTCAAAGATGCCAAAGGTTGAGTTACAAAAACTCGCGAATCGTGAAATCGCGAAAAGATCACAACCATTGATTGACGGAGGGATTTTGACCGTAGATCTAGTTTTGTCGTGACTTTGCAACTCATAAATCATAGGTCAAAGTTCTGGGAACTCGTGAAACCCGAAACCGTGAAGTTTTGATCTGAGTCGTCGGTTTGAGAAGAGATATGGACCATTGAGCGTCTAGGGAGACGACTCATGAAGTGTGAACTCACAAGATGCGAAATCGTGAAACGCTTGAGAGATTGGCCCACAGTCATAGTGAAGGGTCACATTGGTGAAGGGGAATAGAGGGGCTAGCATGCACTAGGCTCCTATTAGGATTTCAGAAGTCGGGAGAGTCGGAGTGACTCGCATGCAAAGGCTTGATACATGAAGTTGTGACGCGCCTTTTGATTAGGCAACTAGTCAGAACCTTAGTCACATAAGGGGAGGGGCTTAACCAGGAGAGGTAGCGTATGAGTACGCTAAATCTTTAAAAGCATTAAGGAGAAGCCCGCGGTCTCCATAGAACATGCGTCATAAGCAGAAGGGGGCCTATTCAATTGATTGAAGGTCCTTGAGGGACTGAAGAGTCAATCAGACTCGGTTTCTTGATCAATCCTAGACCGGGAGGTCATGCATCCCTTAGGAGAGAAGGGGGCGTCTGCATCACAATCACGTGATGATGTAGGTTCCATCTGAGAGCAGTGCGTGGCAGCAGAAGCAGGGCATTCCCAAATCACAGATTGTGACAAGCTCGACGACCACACTTCATTGCAGGGACAGAAAGTGCTCGAGCGCTAAAATGTTAGAGCTGTCTTGCAATCGAAACCATGGTATAGCTAAAGAGGTACATTGTAGTTGGTGATGGATTGTGGGGGTCAGAGCAGTGTGGATCCAAACCTCCCTTGGAAACTTCCACAATCACATCCTTATATAGGGTCCAATCCGAAAGCAGCATGTGGCAACAAACTAGGCGTTAGGCCTCATCCTGATCCCAAGGAGAAATAAGTTAATGAAAGAAGGACCGATGGTTGAACAATCGACTACCCCTTACATGGAAGCATGGACGGTTTGGCCGACGAGACAGGAAACTGTCAACCTGAAGTACCACAGAGGGAAGTTTTTCTTGCAGGCCCATACTGATTAGAGTTTCCTTTTGACAGAAGGAACATGACAGACAAGAGAAGACACACGACATTGGAGAATCCTAGGATAGGAAGGCTATTTCGCACTCTTACCACTAAAGGACTGTTTTGATTATAAATGCATTAGATGAATGATATGAAAAGGAGAGGGGGGGTTCGACCCAAGACCAGAGGAGGTTTTGAGAAATGTTTATGACTGTATATTTCAGTTTGTAAGTCGGAGGGGCATGGGGCTGTAAATTGTATGTTATTGAAGATTCATATGAGCCGTTTCATCAGATTTGTCTTCTATGTTCTCTGTTATATTCTTCATCTTGTTTGAACGTATTACTGATTTTAAGGATTAAAATTTACCTTTGATTGATAAATTCCTAATGCGGTAGAGGATCTTCTATAAGCTTTCCTATTTATCATTGTTTACTATTCAGACACATCTAAATTCTCTTTGCAGAGAGGATCTCTACTAAGTGAATATTCATATTTATGTTAATCTTTTGTTCTTCTCTTCATCATTATAAAAATATTTTGTCTGATAGGGAGCTTAAATGCCTTCAATGAGCAGACTATTTATGACTCCATAGCCCAATGGTCCATCACCGATTTGTAGTGATATCTATTGTTTTTTCCTTTCTTTAGAGTCTTGTTGATCCACCTACTCAAACCAATTTTAATCCATTTACATTTTGATGGGTATTGGGCTTATCCTCTTGCAGTCTGAGGGTGATTCTCATTCCTAACATCAATGGCGTCATTGTCGGGGATGCAAGTGAAGATATCTTCCTTGGGAGAACGACAACGAAGGGATCCAGTTTTAGATGGTGAACTGAAGCTGGACACAATTTTATGACTGCTCATCTTTCACCATGGCGACTCCATTGTTCCGAAATCTATTGGCGATGCCATTGGTTTGAAATGGAAAATATTTTAGCTCAGAGGTATGCTTTCTGTGATTTTTCAAAAATAGTTGGTTTCCCTAATCCAGAGCCTAGTAGAGATGAATGGGAAAGTAGCCTTCCTAAATTTCGAGGAGAAGAGTGGGAGGTACCAGTTGGACATTTGCTGGATTTTCATGATTTTAGTCATCAACTTCATATTGTGCATGAAGATGTTCAGATTAAGATTTTCGGGTATTCGTTAGAGGGGATTGCTCATGATTGGTGTCGATCTCTTCCCATTGCAAGCATCAACTCTTTGACAAGTTTTCATGCAACTTTCAATTCGTTTTGTAAAGAGTATTTTTCAGCTGAGTATCTTTAAGAAAATTGTTGTGATAAGTTTTCTTTGCTTCATAAAGATTCTGCTAGTCACAAAAACCAGATTTGTGATGAAGCATTTATCATGGAAGAAATCATTTTCCATGAATATCAAGAGGTGTTGAATGATATTCATTATGATAGAAATAACATTGAAGCATCTGGCATCATATCAGATGTATCTGTTGTTTTAAATGTTCATGAAGATCAACATGTCTCTATTGAATATTCTGATGTCGAAGAGCAAGTGTATACATCAATAGATATTTCTCCTAACTATGAAGCTGAGATAAATGATAAGTTAGTTAAAAAACTAGGGAAGATTCCTCTATGTTTTTTCCTAGATTTTCAAAATTGAAGGCAGATTTTGTTTGCTACTCTTATGAAGAAAATGTAGAGGATATTTCTGTTCTTGAAACATATGTTTTTGGCAGCCCTGCTTATGTTAAAGAAGTTGTTTCAAATATTGACCAAAAAAAATCAATTTTTGATGAATATCCCAGCGAAGATGATGAAGAGCAGAGTTTTCTCATGGTTTCTTTGGAACCTTGTAGCATGGTTCCTGTATATGGGACAACCATAAAGAGTGGAAATGCTTGCATGTTTGCAAGTGTTGCTGATAATTTTGTTGCACATGGAAGGAAGCAACAAAGGGTTGGAATGTTGATTATAAGGATGATAAAGAAGCATGAGAACTTCTACTGTCATCAACTAATCAGGTAACATTAAATTCGTTTAATGGCATCCATGCATGTAAGTATTTATCTTTTGAGAATTATGTTGCATAATTTCAAAAGGGAAATCCGGGTAAAAATTTCCCCAAATTGAATTTTATAATACGTTGTATGGTATTGCTTAAAGTGCATTGACATGATTAAGTTACCACTAGGTGTGGTAAAGGCTAGAGGCATGTTATAGCTATCAAAGCTTTTAATTTTTGAATGCACACACTCACATAAGTAGTATGTCATGTTTATTTGGTTATGAGGCAATAACCAAAGAAAATAAAAGATACGAATTGGTTATAAGAATGATGCTAAGAAAGCTAGTCATGTATGAGACTAGGACATGGTTGGATATGGCAAGTTATGGTTATAGAAAGGTTATGTGCCACACAAATACCCAATGAGATTCCTACCATTAAATTAAACTTGGATTGTAACCTTTTTGCTAACACTAGTAAACACCACATAATTGTATTCTTGGTGTAGTGTTCGGGCCGAAAAGGAAGGCATCCAAGTAATTGTGATGACAATGGGAAGTGTGTGGAAATGTGTCAAGAAATTGGCCAGATTTCCAATTTATGGATGGTGAGATACATGACTTAGATAAAGATCATTATGAAAATCAATGCAAAGGTGCATTGAATAAGTAGGCATTGAGAGTTGCACTCATGCCTAGTAAGTGGCAGAGTTGCACTCATGCCTAGTAAGTGGCAGAGTTGCACTCATACATGATGAAATTGTATACTTAAATGCATTTTGCTGAATTCATTTTGTGAGTGCATGTATATATGTTTTTGCATGGAAATAATTATACTAATGGTTGAAATGTTGCTAACTCAGGAAGTTGAGAACATTTCAGGAAGTGTTAAACATTACAACAGGAAAGTTGCAACTCAGGTAGTCACAGGAATAGTGGCTACAAAAAATTTCCTATTCAGAGAATTGAAGAAATGAACTTACTGTTATTAATTATGAACATGATATGCATATAATGATGAGTCATTCTATTTGGTTGAATTGTTTGGTAATTGTGATTGAATTACTAGGTGTAGGAAATTCTAAGATCATGGCATAAGGTGAAGTCCATGATGAATTATGATGTGCATAAAATACTGACAATCTGTTGGTTCTATGCAATATATAATCATTGCAGAAAAATGGTATTTAGCATGGTGCTTGTTGAAAGCCATAAGGAAGACTACCTTCTATTATTCCAACAACGATGAAAAATTTATGAAATAGAATTTCATGTTTTGGGGAAAAGTTGAATTCCCTCTGAACTAAGTTTGAATTCCTAAATGAATTCTTTTATGTTCGCTCATGATAATTGCATGTGTGATGCATATGAGATGATATTGGTTAAAGTTGGAATTCCTGGAGCCACAGTGCTCTGATACTTCCTGTCCGGCCTTTGCTGGAGCCCTGGAAGGGATGTTGAGAAACAGATGAACTGTTGGACAGTGAAGGTGCATACTACCTTGGGTTGTACATGCATGCGGGGAAGAGAGACCATTGGTTGGAGTGCTGTTGAGTTTTGGCACCTTGGATTAGACTATGTTGATGTTGATTATGGGCCATGGTTATCTTTGGAAGCCATTGCCCTGATGGAGTCATAGCCCTGCTCAGGGCTGGCACACTGCTGAGAGTTTATCAACAATAATATTTAAGGTTGGGTGGAACGTCATGGACCTACAACTAGTTGCTGTTTCAAGGAGGTTTAATTGAAGCAGGTAATAAGGAACAATGAGATGAATTATTTCCTGAAGCAACTCTATGGAATAGAGTAATTAACTTCCAATTGCAATATGAGTACGAGAATTGGTGCCGGAAAGTAGAGCACCAGATGGATAACAAGATTCCAATAGCTAAAGCTTGGATATTTTAAATAATTTGAATGGTACATGGTATATAATGCACCGAGGACAGTGCATAAATAAGGGGAGGGGATTGTAATATCCCCAGGTCGAACCCCAACTGTAAATGTAATAATGTACTTAAGCTGGTGAGATTTTTTATATATTTTTGGCATGCATCTTCCATGGTGTAGTGCGTGCATGTACTACGTAGTAAAATTGATGAATGGGCACATTCCAGGATACTGCGCACGATTTTGAGGCTAGGAATCCTTTGTGTATATGTTGTGTTTTATAGGCTGGTGAGCCAGGTATTATAAACTAGGATGCTTATGTTTCGAATTAAGCTAGAGAGCCTAGATGCTAAAGGCCAGGGCGCCTATTTTTGTATAGATCTCATCATTAATATAAAATACATCGCTGCGCGCAGACCGACCATGATAAAAGAGTATGGGGGACTAAAATCCACTAGTAGGGGAAAGAGTGGGGCTAAAAGTTAAGGAAAAGGGCTAAGCTAGGGAGCTTAAGCCAAAAATGAATATTATATTAATATTTCTTTAAGGTATAAAGTATGGGTAATTATTTTATCCTAAGTTCCAAAGTTGCGGACAAGTGGGCCAAAGTAGCTCCGAACATGACAAGTGTCAAGTTGGGGACATGCATACATATTGTTGGGACTTAGTTCATTTCCCATCATTCTTCCCATAATTTCCTACAACATTCATCCATCATTCAATGATCCATTCAACCATACCATGATATTTCACTCACGCAATCAAATATCCTCCATAATTTCATGTCACTATACCTAAACTGGTATCCAGAGCCATATTTGTTTGTGTAGCTGGTTAGCTTGGTAGTTGGACTGAAGAAGCGGGTTGTCAGGCCCATGGGATATTGAAGAGGCGGGTTGTCATGCCTGTGATCGATTTATCTCTGAGTGAGAGAATTGTTGGGGAATTGATTTCCTGAAGGTGTTAAGTTGCAACTACAGGGCTCTGAGACTTCTTGTCTGGCCTGTTGCTGAAGCCCTGGAATGGAAGTGGGGCAGCTGAAGGACTGTTAAGAAGAGAAGGGGCACACTTCCTGGGGTGGGAAAGGCATGTGGGGAATGAGGGACTGTAACACCCTATTTCCCCCAAATTTGTAATTAATCCTAATATAGGATTTACCATGATAAAGCATGATGAAAATGTGAATGTATGATGTGAATGGACCTTATGAAGAAGGTCGATGAATGTAAATAACATTATGAATTTATATTTCAGGACTGCTGAGAGGGGATGTGTAGAAAAAGAGACCACGATGGTGGTGGAAGGCACCTGGAAAGGTGGCGCTAACTTCCACCAAGAATGAATACCGTATTTGGAATCTACCGTATTTGGACTCCACTGGCCCAGAGAACCAAAAGTGGCTCGTTGGCCCTGAATTTAATGCCTTGAAGGCTGGCAGGTTGATGGCTTAGTGAGGGATGGGGAGGTGAACCCCCTATCCGTAGAGCCGTCAGGCCTAATCAGCGCGAGGGAAATCGTGCCACACGCAACCTCGCAAGAGAATAAGGCATGGGGGTAGAAACGATTGCGGGGGGGCAGACGCGGGGGGAACTCTGGCATTACGTAGAGTGAGTGATAGCAGAGAGGAAGGATTGCAACCTTCGCTCCTGGTCACTGGCAGACAGAGAGACACAGTCTCACAACATCGTGGTCTCATCTCGGGGGTGGCTAGTGGTAAATCCGCTGGGAGTCGCTACACCTACGGTTGGGTGGAAACAAGCACCCCTCTCAACAGTTACTTAACCCTGGTGTTATTTCTGATAAGTGTTCTGCCTCTGGCACCTTGAAATATGTGTATTTTGATAGCTATGCTCATAAGCTGTGGAACTGTGAATGTTTTCATTATAAGAATGTCTGTGTGGTATTTCGATCAGTACTAGTAGTTGTATATTATATGGAAAGACTACGTATGGCTTGTGTCCTCATAAATTCATTATTTATATGCGTACTGATCTTATTCAGACTTCATGACTGGTTCTTGGGAGGATGATACCCTTATCTGCCTCAGATAATACCCTGGGTGAACCTCCCCATAGAAATACCTTCCTTGAATAACCCCTCAAGAACCCGGAAGCTAAATGTGAAGGCGTAAAGCCTTAGTAATTCTATATGAGGAGAAACGACCCTCTTAAAATCCCGAAGTAGCAGCGTAGGGATAAGTATCGATCGATGGACAAGATTCCGTCAGAAGATCCATGGCCATTCACAACCGTTAGATTGACGAAAGAAACAAGGGCGTTATGTACCTTGCCCCTTTTCCCTCTATCTTTGTGAATAGCGAGGAAATCGGGATCGTAGACCCCCAAGGTCCATGAGAACATTTGGACCATTGATCTTCCCACATCCACGAAGTAGTGGAAGAATGCACGAAGTGGGACAGATCTGAGCCGTTAGATCTGAGCTAGAAAAACCTGACAACCGTTGGATCCGTTAAGAGATGCATGAGGGTTAAACCTTCGTGAACAGTAGGGGTAAAATCCTGACGAGAGGGTTGACACATCGGGATATCGGTACTCAGGGTATCGGAATTCTCGAGGTCGAGAAAGTCGGGGCATTTCAAGTCCCGAAACAACAAAATGGTCTGGACTGACCGTTTGTGCAGACATGTGGCGAAAATCGAGAGCCCGTCGGTATATCGGCTACCTGGGTTTTGAGTTGACAGAGAATTTATGTCATTGGGGTACAAAAAACTTCGAAATCACGAGATTGGATCAGGGTCGTCTATCAGCCGGGACACGTGGCAGAGATCCAGACCATCGGGGAAGTCCCGATAGAAAGGTCAATAGGTGCATCGGGGTTCAACATTTTGCGAGTCCCGAGGACAAGATTTCTGGAGCATCAGAAGTCATGAAATCGCAAGAGACGATCAGGATCGTCCATCTTGAGGAGGACACGTGGAGGAGATTAGAGCATTTGGGAGATTTCCCGAAAAGAAATTCGTCCATCGGCATTTCGGGAGCTGGGAAATCGGGAATCCCGTGGACAAGAAGTTCTTGCAATTCGGAATCGCGAAGCCCAAAATTCCGACAAGGAAGGGAAAGATCCATCGTGGGGGCCAGCTATCAGCATAGCAGAAAATCGAGATTTGAGAGATCGACAGTCCCGAGAACCAATGCATTTCGACATTTGAAACCCCGAAGTCCCGATAGAATTCAGGGACCGTTGGTTTCATGGGCGATCACAACCGTTGATCACGCTAAAGGCAAAACGGGGTTGTTAACTGACGTCATATCGGGAATCGGAGGATCGCGAGTCCTGAGGACAAATGCATTTCGGCATTGAAAAGTCCGAAACCCCGATAAGCAGTGTGGTTGCGGTCATATGGGGGAAGGTCACGTGGACCAAAGGTCTAGCCCGAAGGGCTAGCCGAAGTCAGAGTGCATCAACTTTTGGAAGCCCAAAACCCCGAAAGGAGATAAGGCTGCGGTCTTGTGAAATAGTGGTCATATGGGCTAGGAGTTTAGCCAGGAGGGCTAGTGCGTAAAGGGGCGCATCGACAAATCGGAGATCGGGAGTTCGAGAGGACAGGAACTCTTGTCAGCAGGAATCACGAAACCCTGAAACCCAAAATTATCATCGGGGAAATGTCACAGGCGTGTGAAGAAGAGGCCGTGACGGGGAAATAAGGACCTATGGATCGGGTTTGGAAGTTCACTGCTGCGAGCTTCGGGGATTCTCATTGTTGAGACATCAACAAAAAAGTTTGATTTTAGGTAGTGGGTATGTTACAAAGTGGTATTAGAGCATGGTTACAACACTTGGCCTACTTGGGCTCAGGCACGAGCCACGTTAGAAGATATTGTTATCTGCATTTCTCTTTAAGGAGAAGGACTGCAGAATGAAACTGTAACTTGGAAATTCCTATAACCCTTCTGTTAAAATGACAACTACTCTTATAGGAGTAGGGATGCACTGATCGTTATCACGGATAAGATTTGAGTGCGAATGACAGAGGTAGAATAAATTGTGCTATGAAGCTGCATGAGCCAGACAAGGGACATGAACTGAGTGGTTCTGTTTTAGCGTAACAATGGCTACCTACTAAAGCAGGTAGAGTCTCTTGTGATTAAGATGGCTGGTTAGGTAAGGATTAATACCCAAAGGAAGAACCCCTTCATGATTCGGGAAATATGGTAAGGTGATCCAGGTGGATATCGGTTTAGCACTGAGTGGTTCTGTTTTAGCGTAACGATGGCTACCTACTAAAGCAGGTAGAGTCTCTTGTGATTAATATGGTTGGTTAGGTAAATATTAATACCCAAAGGAAGAACCCCTTCATGATTTGGGAAATCTGGTAAGGACGGGTAGGATCCTTAGAAAGTTATGACCACTGTATTATTAAGAGACTAAACCTTGAGCATACAATTCCTCATGATTGAGAGGACTGGTGAAAATATGTAGGGTCTGATTTACCTGACCTATAATGGTTAGAATCGACCATGAGGATAATCTGTTTGAGGAGTCCTTTGAGACTGTTGCTAATTCCCAAGAGTGACCCTTGTTGATCGTTTCCATAAAGAGAGGGTAACACCCATATGAGTTGGGACTATGAGATTAGTCCTGTAAGTAACTTAAAAATCTTAGAAGATATAGCAGGAGAAATCCTCCAGGAAAGAATTTTGAAGATTGGGTGGGATCTAGAGTCGAGATCCATTCAGAAGGAACCGAAACGTTTCGGGTTGTTCGATCTCGAGAAACAACACACTGGTTAGTTGCGAGGAGATACTGGAATTTTGCAAGACCAAAAGGCTCGGGAGAAACAATGAGGAATTTGCGAAAAGATCATAACCGTTGATCAAGGAGCGAATTGGACCATTGATCGTCCAGAGAAAATTTTGCAATTCTGGAGATCGAAGGATTCAAGGTTTTCCTTAATAAAAGTCCCGAAGTCGTGAAATGCGAAATCGTGACATCATCACAACCGTCGTTTGGAGAGTCGTTGGTGACCGTTAGACCTAATTAATCAGCGAGGAAGATAAGGATGATAACCTCTCATCACTCATAAGCTCAGGAGGAATAATATCTGTTAGGTCGGAATCAACGAGAGCCGTTGATCTAGAGTTTCAAGGTTTTGTCTATGGGGAAAATGGAAGCGTAGACTTCCCAAAGTCGTGCCAGGTAAATCACTGAGTTAATCAGGACCGATGATTTCCGGAGAGATCTAGACCGTGGGATCCAGACTTGTCGGCCTGCATAGAATAGAAGTCTGGGAAACGGTGGAGCGTTGTCCATGGATTCGCCGAAGTACGGGATCTTGATGCGTGTCTGAGAACTGACCCCAGAGTCTGAGCGAAGGGTCATGTAGATGAAAGAGCCAAGAAAACCTTAGCCTTGGTCTTTCGGGTTTTCAGATTTCGAGAGTCAGGGAAAATAGAATTCCTTGCAACGGGAATTCTGAAATCGTGAAATGGGAAGCGCCCTTTTAAATTTGGATCGTGGTCACTGCCAGTGATCGCGTGAGAAGAGGGTGAAAGCTAGTATAATGAGTAGTGCATGAGTTTAATGCACCGAGGAGCTTCCTATTAAGAAGCCTGATACTCATACCAGTAAGGTATGAATGATATATAAAACGTGCAAGTAATGCACATGTATGATGTAAGAGTATAAGTATACTAAAGGCCCAACATGATGGCTCTGATGAGTGAAATGGGAGGCAAGACTTACACTTGCCAAAATTGAATGAATACCATGGATGCATGGTTGACTCCATTCTGAAGAGTCGTGAAGGATCTGTCTTGAACAATAGCTTAAAGGGAATGTACTCCATACCCCCAGGAAAATCCAGTACAATTAAAGGAAAGAGTAAACGATCAAGGATGCTCTGTTGTCATGATAAGAGGCAAAGGTTTATGCCTTTGCAGATCACATGAGAAGGACTGTGAACAATCCTGAGATGACTGCTTTTAAAAATGGAAATGTATGTAGGCTATGAAATATACCTATGATAGCTACATGAAGGCTTAGGATTATGAAAGGGGTTAAGTACATCATAGATGTAAGTTAACAAAGATGCATGTTTATATTCCTTAAGGGAATATTGGGTAGACCACTAAAAAGCTAACTCAAGGTTGAGGCCATCACAGTGGTGATGGATCTGCAATGAGGAAGTTGCATGCTGAAGGAGTTCCCGGTGGAGGAACTGTATAAGGTCTCTGTCAGAGGAACAGAGTCACAACCCTGATAATTGTTGAAGGATTGGACAATGGGTTGCAAGGCCTGTCCATGTATAAGAATCATGTAAGTAATAGAAGACTAATAACCGAATAGTGACCATTCTGATAACCTAATGGAAGTGTGTAGGATGCACACGTTCCTGACCCCTTATGAACAAAGAGTTGCTACTAAAGCATGTTGAAGTATCCTAAGAGTTAGGATGGGCCTAAACCAGGGCTGCTCAGAAAAAGAGCAGTTATGGAAACCAGTGTGGTTGGTAAGAGGCCAGTAAACCCCTGAGTATGATTAACTGAATAAATGAGTAGGTTTAATTGATACAGCTTGGTTGAAGCTGTGATTAAGGAAAGGCAGTGAGACCTTAGAGATAACTTGACTAGGCTGAAAAGCCCCAAGCGATGTAGAAAGAATTGGGAGAAGGGGAGAGCCCTCAATTCTTCCCTTGTTGTGCATTACGAATGAGGAAGTTAGTACATTGATGAACAAAAATGCTTTGACACCATAATAATGATGGTTGTAATGCTGTGAAAATGATTGAGAGCTGTTGTGTTACACTCATGAAAAACATTAAGGATAATGTGATGAAGTGCATACATATATGCTAGACATGCCTGAAAATGTTTTATTAATTAAACACTATGATATTTGCATTTCAATTTCATGACGATTAATATGCCTACGATGTATGTCATGTGTATAAAGGAGTAATGTTGGAACTGTTGAGAAAGACAGTTTCCAACAATGAACAACCTCAAGCAGAGGGTGACCATGGAAAGGCTGTGGTCGAAAGGTTGTTGACGGGACTGTGGAAAATCCTGCTAAAGTACTACTGATAAGGTAGAGGACAGAGAAAGGGTGCAAGCAGCCAAGAAAAGGTATAAGGGTATTCTTGTCTGTGTGGCACAGGGTATGAAGGGATTTGGTGAGAACCCCTTCTGAAATTATTTTATTATTTGCATGTTATACCTGGATCGCCCTTCACTGTTATACAGTCCCTCGGGCGATCCCACGATCTTCTTTGTTATCCTCATCAAATTTTTATCACTGGATTCAACCAACCCATTTCCTTGTGGATAATAATTTTAGGAAAGTGACAAAACAATGTCATAATCGAAGTAAAACTTTTCCAACTCAATAGCCCTGAATGTGTCCCACCAACTGATCAATTATCCCTATCTTGTCCGTTGATCTAAATTAAAACATTGCAACAATTCATATATTGGTATCTTTAAATGTATTGACAAAATCACATTTACTCCATACACCAAATCAAATGGACTTCTTTTAGTAGCTTCCTTTTTAGTGACTCAATTATCCCATTAATCAAATTTAATCTTAATGTCCAAACACTTCTTATTATTCCCCACGATCTTCTTTGTTATCCTCATCGAATTTTTATCACTGGATTCAACCAACCCATTTCCTTGTGGATAATAATTTTAGGAATGTGCAAAAACAATGTCATAATCGAAGTAAAATTTTTCCAACTCAATAGCCCTGAATGCTTTAGTATTATCAGTGGTTATCTTTGATGGAATTCCAAACTTGGTTATGATCTCTTCCTCCAAAAATTCAATGACTATTGTGTAGGTTTCTCTCTTTGTCGGTATTTCCTCTACCCACCTTGTGTAGTAATTTGTTGTCATGATGATCCATTTGAAACCATTGCTACAATTTCCATGGAATTTTCCAACAAAATCAATTCCCCACTTCTAGAAAGGTGCTTCTACCACCATTGGTTGTAAACGTAATGTGGCCAAAATCTAATTTTCGTCAAAAATCTAACAAGGTTGGCATGGCCTAACAAAAGCATGAACATCATAAAATATATTCATCCAATAATATCCCTCCATCAAAGCCTTGTGGGCGTTTGTCTTGACTTCATAATGTCCTTTGCATAACCCATTGTGCAACTTTATTTTCAACTTCTACATGCCTCCATGGGTTCTACACACCTAAGCACCAAACCTTCCAAGTTCCTCCAACCCAATTCTCCTTAGATCAAGCAATACTCCATCTCCTTCAATCTCAATGCTCTTCTTTTGTGGTTTGACAGGTGATTCGAGCACACAGATTCTACAAATAATAGAATATGTATTCATACCATTGATGTTGGTGTAAGTCTTCAAGCATCGCCAATGTCATGTCCATATTTGTTTTATTTTCAAGGTATAACACTTTTTCATTTCCCTTTGTCAACATTCTAGCTAATCCTTAGCCGAACCAATTTAATTGGCTTGATTTCCAAGTCATATTCCTAGATTTTGGATATCTACTTTCCCCTAATACCCAAACATTCTTCCTGAGATAAGATTTCCTTTACAACTGGATGATGAACAAAGGAAACTATCTTAAAGTACCCCACATAATTTTTGAAATGCTTCAATGCTTGGATCAAGGCATAAGCTTGTTTTTCCATGATGACCTACTTCGATTCCACTCCTATAACTCCTTTGCTAATAAAATATATAGGTTGTGCCAAATTCTACTCATTTCTTTGTAAGAGTGCACCTATAATTGTGTCTTCTAAGGAAAAGGAAAATATCTGAAAATCTTTTGAATACTCGATGCTTACCAAAATTGGTGCTACATAGCTTCCTTGATCTTCTAGAATGCCCCTTTACTTTCTTCATTGCATTTGAATTGTTGATTCTCCTCCAACATTTTTGAGATAGGCTTGGCAACTTCAACAAAGTTAGGTGTGAACCTCATGAAATTAATTCAGTCAAGGAAATATTGCACCACTTTTTCGTTGGAGGGAAATAAAATTTGTTGGATTCCTTCTACTCTTGCTAGATTAATTTTAGTGCCTTCCTTAGACACAATGTGGACAAGCAACTTCCCTTCATCCACCCCAAACACTGACTACTTGGGGTTTAAGGATACTATTTATCTTCAACATTTTTCAAAAAATTCCTAAGATAGTGAATTTTATCCCTATTTTGTGGATAACTAAGGAGATTATGTCTCGAGGCCCTCAAGTTATAGATATGGAGTGTCGACAAACTACATGACTAGAAGTATCATTTTGCATAGATGGAGACCATTCCCACCACCACATAGGTCGTAGATTTTTCGATGGCATCCACCACACCAACTAGCTTCCGAGAGGTAATGGGCCTTGCTCCATGAGGTACAAGTAAGGTATTATGGCTAGTGTCATTTCAATATTTGAGGCATTTGAGTATGTTGTATCTTAGACTGCTTTAGATTTCATGATATATGGTTGGACATTATGCCTTTTGCCATATTTCACCTTGGTGGTTGACATTGTTCCCTAGAAAGTGGTCTTCCTTGAGGATGGGTTTACTACTAGGAACTCCCTTGAAGATCCGTCGTACCATTCCCGACCATACTTACCACTTGCCATCACTATTTCCCCCAATTTCCTTATCTCTTGGGATTTTAGGGTGTATTGATCCAAGAAGGGGTTCCCCTCATTCTGTGGGAATAAGGGGTTGAAGGCCTAGAGGGATTGATGCTGGGTAAAAGTTAAAATCCTATATATAAACCTTACATATGCTTCGCACATGGATCCCCCCTAGAAAGCAATGGAATGCTTATCTATAAGAAAAAGGGGACCCACAAGAATAGTGATTAAGAATTCTTAAAAGGTTAGTTGGAGGATAAAAGGTCTCATCACGAGATGACCTATCATGTTCATAGATATATAGTGGTATGGCATTACCATCATCTGGTCACCAAGCTAGGGTAATGGCTCTCAATTGTATGGCTGAGAGAAAGGGGGTCTCATCACAAGCCAAGCTTCTCATTTCCACTAGGTGTTTGTGAGTGACACTGACATTATGAGGACACCACGCTAGGGCATTGGCCTCCAACTTGTCCTTAAATTATGAAAGAAAAAAATAATAGAGAAACGACGGGATTTGAAAAAGTGCATTGCAAAGAAAGGTATCACACACCCTCTACAAAGGAACCCATGAATGAGACACTATAACACCTTGTATGTCATGAACCTCATGCCCATTGAGGATTTACCCTTAACCACTTCACCCACTCTACATGGTTTAGAGAGGGATCTCTTGGAAACTCTCCTTGACCTAGGAAATATCTCCCCAATAGGACACCTCGTTAACCCTCCCATATCCTTGAGGATGGGTTTACTACTAGGAACTCCCTTGAATATCCATCGTACCATTCCCGACCATACTTACCACTTGCCATCGTTATTTTCCCCAATTTCCTTATCTCTTGGAATTTTAGGGTGTATTGATCCAAGAAGGGGTTGTCCCTCATTCTGTGGGAATAAGGGGTTGAAGGCTCAGAGGGATTGATGTTGGGTAAAAGTTAAAATCCTATATATAAACCTTACATATGCTTCGTGCATGGATCCCCCCTAGAAAGCAATGAAATGCTTATCTATAAGAAAAAGGGGACCCACAATAATAGTGATTAAGAATGCTTAAAATGTTAGTTGGAGGATAAAAGGTCTCATCACGAGATGACCTATCATGTTCATAGATATATAGTGGTATGGAATTACCATCATTTGGTCACCAAACCAAGGTAATGGCTCTCAGTTGTATGACTGAGAGAAACGGGGTCTCATCATGAGCCAACCTTCTCATTTCCACTAGGTGTTTGTGAGTGACACTGGCATTATGCGGACACCACGCCAAGGCATTGGCCTCCAACTTTTCCTTAAATTATGAAAGAAAAAAATCATAGAAAAACAATGGGATTTGAAAAAGTGCATTGCAAAGAAAGGTACCACACACCCTCTACAAAGGCACCCATGAATGAGACACTACAACCCCTTGTATGTCATGAACCACTTCACCCACTTTACATGGTTTAGAGAGGGATCTCTTGGAAACTCTCCTTGACCTAGGGAAATATCTCCCCAATAGGATACCTCGTCAACCCTCCCATATCCAAGCTTGGCAAGTTGCAAAATGTCTTTGAGCACTTAATTGTTTGACATGGTAATATTTGGTGAACATGATTAGGTGGCTCAATTATTGATTTTATTTAATTATCATGATTTTATGACTTGAGATCCTTGGAGGGTGTGCTTGTCTTTGCAGGACCTAGTTGGTGGACAATTTTGGAAGAACAAGACTAGCTTGGGCTTCCATGGGCTTGAATCCCACAGGAGGATTCCAAGGGCCCGCATGTCGGATGAGAGAGATGAAACCTTGAAGGCCTAGATTATGACTTGGAAAACATAACCTATCCCTCACATGCCAAATGTTTTTCCTAGGATAGGTAAAACGTCACCTTTAGAGGCATGACATCACCTAGGGGGGTTAGGGTTTGGTGGTGAGGTTGAAATGCATCGACACATGGACATTTTGAGGAGGTTGAGGATTTTACCATGAAGGAAGTGACTTGGATGCTTGACATGTGGCTTTGGGAAACCTTCCAACACTCCTCCATCAACAACGACTTGCTCCTAGTGCCAAAACATCCCCTAAAGGGGTGACACTTTTCTAAATTAGGGTATCCTTTGTGTAAAAGTAGAATTTTAGTGAATTGTTTAATATTATTTTGTAGAAGGGGAAATATTAGGTTTGTTGACCCATATTCTTGTGGTTTACCCTAATATTATGTGAAAAAACTATCTTAGTGACATTTTGTATAAATAAGAGATCATACGATCTCATTTTAACATAACTCTCCCTCTTCTGAGAAGTACTTGGACTGAAATTTTCACTACACTTGGAGTATTTTTTCTCTTGTGCTATGGAATGATGTTTTTTGGTTATGGTTGATGATGATGATGATGATGATGTGCTATCTCTTGGAGGTCACTTCTAGCTTATTGTGGTGGTTTACATTGGCATGTTAAAGGAATTTCTTGGATTGGTATGGTTATTTACTTTATTATTATCATTGGTAATTCAAGTTAAGGTTATTTTGGCTAAGTTTATATAAGGAATATAAGGATATACACCCCTATCCTAGTTTCCACCATTATTATCAATATTTTAAAGTTATTTGCAAGGGTTTTGTTGAGGAAGTAAAAGGAATTACACCTCTCAATTTCAAACCCTAGCTAGGTTACTTACCTTGGGAAGTAAGAGGATTTACACCCCCAACGATTTAGTAGTCGTATATTTTTATTTAAGACCCCATTAACCCATAATTAAAGGCACTAATCTTGCATTGGAGATATAAATTTTTGCATTGGGAAACATGAAAGTTTTAAGTTTTGGTCTTCTCTCACTTGAGTTTTGTTCCCCTAGCCTTGAGCTACCTTGCCTCATTGAGGCATCCCCTTTCAACCAAAATTTATTACTGCTGTATTAAAACTAACCTACAACCATTAGGTATTCTCTAACCCTAGCCTACTAACCCTAATTATCTCCTAAACTAACCCTAGAGTAGGCCTAAAAATTTACCCTAACCTTCTACTAACCTTGGCACACTTATTGAGCTAACTAGGAGCTGTTTTGATTGGATAAGGTTTATGAAAAAAGTCTTGGTTTTCTACAGCCATAAGGCTGGTAATTTCACTGCAAAAACCCCAACCTAAAGTCACTCATAACTTGTGTTTTCACCATCAAATGTTGCTAATAATTTGCCAATTTATTCTACTTGCTTTAATGCAATTTTTTAGTGGTTTCTCTACAAGTTTTAGTTGCTAAATTCACTCCCGTCACAACAATTTTTCTACATCCATAAGGCTGCAAAACACTTCTGAATACATATTTTATGACAGCCATAATTCATTGCTAAAGTCTCATTCTATAGATCGTGAAATTTTCTAGTGTTTATCTACTTTGTTTCAAGCATATTTCATTGGAATTTTAGCAACTTGTTAGAAACTCTACCACTTGTTTCTTTGTTGATATATATTGTTATATGTTGCTGCAAATTAGGGACATCAAGCCTAAATTTCTGATCCAAATAACACATTATATTGCAAAGTGGTTTTCCTTATGTCTTAGGCAGGTACTAACTTCTCGGCAATTCACTCAAGGCTCTGGAAACCTCAATACAACCTAAGACTCATTATAAAATTTCCATTTCCATCTAGAATATTGCCCTTTAGGGGCTTTGCTCTTTCCATTTTTGGTTTCTCCTTCTATTCCCCCTAGGGTCACCAGGATCACCTCCCTAGAGTGACCTAGTCACCCTTGAAGTGCAGGACCTATATCGAGGTGGCATTGGGTACAATGTCCTCAAGTTTTCGCCACTTGGTGGTTGGGTCGAGCTTTTCCCAAACTACAACTTGTGTGATAAAAAAATTCTGCCATTGTTGGGGAGGATTTTGAATCCTCTCTAAAACCCTAACGACACTTTGGAAAGCTATCCCAAAGACTTTCCCCTAGCTTTCCTGGTGACTCCACCCAAGGGACGTTCCCTTTCCACCTTTCTTGGTGAGCTTGCACTAAATCTCACTTGGCGACTCCACCATGGGATATACTCAAAAGGGGAATTATTAGACCCCAAAGAAAGAAACTCCCAAGGGTCGTAAAACCTTACCCAAAAAGTCTAAACCCCCCTCTTCTCTCGTCGCATGTGATTGTTCATCTACTTCTTTTAGCCCTTCATGCTCACTTGCTACCTCCATGCCTCCACGTTCACCCATACCCACCTTGCTAAAAGCTATATGGAACCTGTAGTCCAAAGA
Organism: Picea abies; assembly: GCA_900067695.1. Classification (NCBI taxonomy): domain Eukaryota; kingdom Viridiplantae; phylum Streptophyta; class Pinopsida; order Pinales; family Pinaceae; genus Picea; species Picea abies. The sequence continues at coordinate 2,233 of CBVK0101824112.1, read as the reverse complement.
GGTGCACAAACCTTTGTACATAACAAAGATCCACGACTCTCCTCCTAAACTCCCAAAGGAATTCAAGGAGTAGCTACCCAACTTTTTGGGAGAAGATCCCACTACACCTGAAGATCACTTATATTTTTTCCTACGTAATCTGGAGTCTTATGACCAACACAAGTGTTGGTTATGGAGCCTGGTTATCTTCCTGATTCAGAGGTCCTTTCTTTCAGCTGTGTTTATACCCCATGAAGACTTTACACCCCAGAAGTATGTACACTCTTCCACGCGGGGGAGTGCAGAGGAGGGTTTGGGGGCGAAGCTCCCGAAGGAAAAATTGCCTTGTAAATTTATATTGTAATTTCATTGTAAATCTGGACCGTTCATTATAAGGTCACAGATCTAACGGTAGAAATCATGTTAGGGATTTTTTCCCTAGAAGGCAACCCTCTGTTATGAGGGAAAGACATCACCTTCATTTTAGGGTTTTCTTTGTGCAAAAGTGAAATTAAAGTGAATTTTTAATTATTATCTTTGTAAAAGGGGAAATATTAGGGTTGTTGACCCCTAGTCTTGTGGTTTACCCTAATATTATGTGGAAAAACTATCTTAGTGACATTTTGTATAAATAAGAGATCATACAATCTCATTTTAACATAACTCTCCCTCTTCTGAGAAGTACTTGAACTGAAATTTTCACTACACTTGGAGTATTTTTTCTCTTGTGCTATGTAATGATGTTTTTTGGTTATGGTTGATGATGATGATGATGATGATAATGATGATGTGCTATCTCTTGGAGGTCACTTCTAGCTTATTGTGGTGGTTTACATTGGCATGTTAAAGGATTTTCTTGGATTGGTATGGTTATTTACTTTATTATTATCATTGGTAATTCAAGTTAAGGTTATTTTGGCTAAGTTTATATAAGGAGTATAAGTATATACACCCCTATCCTAGTTTCCACCATTATTATCAATATTTTAAAGTTATTTGCAAGGGTTTTGTTGAGTAAGTAAGAGGATTTACACATCTCAATTTCAAACCCTAGCTAGGTTACTTACCTTTGGAAGTAAGAGGATTTACACCCCCAATCGTTTAGTAGTAATAGCTCTTTCTTTAAGACCCCATTAACCCATAATTAAAGGCACTAATCTTGCATTGGAGATATAAATTTTTGCATTGGGAAACATGAAAGTTTTAAGTTTTGGTCTTCTCTCACTTGAGTTTTGTTTCCCTAGCCTTGAGCTACCTTACCTCATTGAGGCATCCCCTTTCAACCAAAATTTATTGCTGCTGTATTAAAACTAACCTACAACCATTAGGTATGCTCTAACCCTATCCTACTAACCCTAATTATCTCCTAAACTAACCCTAGACTAGGCCTAAAAATTTACCCTAACCTTCTACTAACCTTGGCGCACTTATTGAGCTAACTAGGAGTTGTTTTGATTGGATACGGTTTATGAAAAAAGTCTTTGTTTTATACAGCCATAAGGCTGGTAATTTCACTGCAAAAACCCCAACCTAAAGTCACTCATAACTTGTGTTTTCACCATCAAATGTTGCTAATAATTTGCCAATTTATTCTACTTGCTTTAATGCAATTTTTTAGTGGTTTCTCTACAAGTTTTAGTGGCTAAATTCACTCCTGTCACAACAAGTTTTCTACATACATAAGGCTGCAAAACACTTCTACATACATATTTTATGACAACCATAAGTCATTGCTAAAGTCTCATTCTATAGATCGTGAAATTTTCTAGTGTTTATCTACTTTGTTTCAAGCATATTTCATTGGAATTTTAGCAACTTGTTAGAAACTCTACCACTTGTTTCTTTGATGATATATATTGTTATATGTTGCTGCAAATTAGGGACATCGAGCCTAAATTTCTGATCCAAATAACACATTATATTGCAAAGTTGTTTTCCTTATGTCTCGGGTAGGTACTAACTTCTCGACAATTCACTCAAGGCTCTGGAAACCTCAATACAACCTAAGACTCATTATAAAATTTCCATTTCCATCTAGAATATTGGCCTTTAGGGGATTCACTCTTTCCATGTTTGGTTTCCCCTTCTATCCCCCCTAGGGTCACCAAGATCACCTCCCTAGAGTGACCTAGTCACCCTTGAAGTGCGGGACCTATATTGAAGTGGCATTGGGTATAGTGTCCTCAAGTTGTCGCCACTTGTTGGTTGGGTCGAGCTTTTCCCAAACTACAACCTGTCTCTTATACACATCTCA
>CBVK0101824092.1:0-26354 GCA_900067695.1 Picea abies | reverse complement strand
TTACTAGTAGCTAGACTTTCACTAGAAGAGGGAGAAGGAGGAGAAGTAGAATTCACTGACGATGAAGGTAAAGGATCAACACCCCTTCAATGTCCATGATATAAGGTGATTATAAGAGAAGGATCAAGAGCATTCAAGACATTCATAGTGGTTCACAACCAAACTGATAGTCCTACATTCAACCTAAGGATGTTCAAAGTGGCCATGAAGGGGGAACCAACATTTCCAAAGAAAGGATAAAAACAAGAATCCCTTTGGGAAGGGGTCCCTTGGTAGGTATCATCAATAAATTTGGCCATGATATTCTTATGCACAGTTTCATCCCTTGCAGGATTGTTCACGTCCAAAAAATTATCACATACTAAGTATGGGGAACTAGTTGTGTAAAAACCTATGCCTTCTAGGAGGCATGTCCACACTTTCAAGATAAATACCACGGGTCCTTCCCAATCAATGGAGTGATTGGTCAACCTTCTTGAATAAAATATCCAAAGGAAGTGGTACAGACACAAGCTAAGGCCATGTATACAAATAAGTACTCCACTAAAAATTACTAAGAGAAAAATCCTAAAAAAATAACTTCTCTAAAACTTCAGCTCAGTAGGATAAGATTATGAGTCCAAAGCAATGAAAAAGTGGAAAGGTACCTTTCAGAAACCAGTACAGATTGATCAAGTCCCAATTCCAATGAACAAAGGAGTGAGGAGTTACCCCAACCTCCACCTACCAGCCCTACTTGGTGCAAGTAGCCCTCGCTTCATGGGGAACCCTCCAGGGGTATTGGTAGCATGATATGGTGTCTTCCTCAGGTACCATGGGAAATCCCTTCCATTCACCTCTCAGAAACCTAGGAGAAGCAATTACGGATACCAAATCATAGTCAACAACTGGGGGGTAGAGTCAACAATCAAGATTGAATGTATGGGAAGGGTAAAAAATATAGAATCTTAAAAAAAACTTCCTCTCAAGGAGGTCTGGGTAGTATCAAAACCCCCAAAATACAATCTCTGCACAATGCTCATTCAATCCTCAGAAGGGTTATCGTGACTCTTCCTTACACAAACTCATGTTTAAGTCTTGTGTTAGAGGAGACTCCTGGCTATACTTATACGACAATTGGATTCAATTATCCCTATCTCATACTCCTATATTTTTTTAGCAACCTTGGATATATATCTCTCCAATCCTAATCCAAGGCCATAACCCTAAACTTGTTCATGAACCCTAGAAACAAAGTCTAGTAAATTTTTAGTTTAGCATTCATTTTAGCGACTCTTCTTTACTCAAAGGAAATGGAATTGACATTGATGTTGTTTGAGACTCTTTCAAAAATTAAACTTGTAATAAAAATGGAAAAGAAAACTTTAAACTAATTCTTCAATGAAAAATAGTTTCAAAAAATAAAAATGCATGAACAACTAATTCTTCAATGAAAAATAGTTTCAAAAAATAAAAATGCATGAACAATGTTTCAAACCCTGAAATGCAAATTGTTCTCTTTCTGATTCAAAATGCACAATGTAACCTTTTGAGAAAAGAAAAAGAATAAAACAAAAGGATGTTATTTGTTAAATTTTTTTTGAAACTATTTCAATATGAGAAGAAAAAAAAATCCTATGCTAATATATTTTTCTTTTTCAAATATAAAGAAAAATAATGCAACAAAAAGAAAGAAACCTAACTAGCAAAAAACTAGTTTTTTTTGTCATTTTGTTAATTTTCTACTAAAGAAAAAACTAACAAAAGATGATCAAAGAAAGGAAATTGTGTGTTTTATGAATGAAAATATAAAGAAAATCAAAAAATAAAAGTATCTAACTTAAATACCATCTCAAGTTTAAAAAATGACCACATTAACGATCAGGATGCCGAGATCTTGAGAACAAGACTAGTCTTAAAGTTATGCAATCCAATGGATAAAAAGGAACCAAAGAAGGATAATAAAAAAAATAAATAAATTTAAATTTGGATAATTTTCCAACCTCATATAGGCCACAAGAGGTTCTGGGACAAAAATGCCCAAAAAAGAACCACAAAAAACCCAAAATAGGGCTTAAAAAGGCTAAAAAACAAGCAAAAAAGTCACTTTTTTGGAGGCAAACACGACTTTCTCCATTATAGGTAACGTATATAAGATATTTTATGTTCCTTTGATCAGTGTAGGGGGATTATATGAGCTATTTTGTGTTCCTTTGTCTCTTATAGGGAAGGGTGTATGACCCAAATTTTCAAAAAAACACTTGCCGAGTTATACACGCTTTTGCCTATTATAAAGGTGTGTATGTACACAATCTACGCTAATATAAAAGGAGTGTATGTATGCATATGTTTTCAAAGGAAATATCATATACACTTGGAAAAATTAGTTCTAAATCCCAAAACACAAAATGCAATAGAGAGATCAAAAGAAAGCCAAAAAAGAATGGAAGACAAAATTCAAACCCAATAATGTGTTGTATTATGTTGTCATTGATGTCAGAGAATTCATGTCAAGTGTTTTCATAATGATGTTCTTGTATCATTGAGGTATTGGCTATTGTATTGTGTTTTCATTGATGTAATCAATGTCAATGGGTTGATGTCATGTGGTGTCATAGTGGTGTATCATTGATGTCATGTCATGATTGATAGGAAGTGCCAAATGGATGAAGTCCAAATTGGTCCCCTCATGATGAAAGACCTCATAGGAAGACTCTTTGTGAAGTAAAAATGGTTAGCCCCAACATTTTGATTAGGGAACCAAAAATTGATGGAGGGATAGTGTAATCAAGATTAATAACTTTGCAGGTGAGATCATTCTAGATGGATGGTACATATCATCCCATCTCCGGTGATATGTGGAACACCACATAACTCCTCACGATTAGAAATTTATGGCTTTTTGAAGTTGGAGAACCCTCATGAGTTATCTAGAATCCCCTAGAAGGTAAAATAGGGTCAATGAAGCAAAATTGTTCTAGAAGCTCCTAGAAGAAGGTTGATTAGTCAAAGTGTTCATTCATAGGTTAAATGGTTGCAACAAGAAAAAAATTAAACATAAATTAGTTGCAACTAGAAGTGGAGAGTTTAATATTTGTGGATAAAGTGGTTTTAAGTAGATACATTGGTTAGAAGTGGGTTATCCCCAAAATAAGGAAGTTGGTTAAATAATAAACACTAGAGGAAGATACTTGGAGAAGTATAAATAAGAGAGAAAGGGTCTCTTATGAGTGTGAATCTCTTGAGCATATTTAAGATCTATTTTTGGTGGAATGTTTATTGTACACACTCATGAACGCATCAGAAGTTCCGCAAGTCTAAGGTAGCAAGGCAATTTGATGTAGTAAGTTTCGAAGGTTCAAAAAATACTAGTTTTTTGAAGATATACGCATGCTATAGTCGGCCAAGGCACATACATACACATGATAAATAACCACATGCCGCATATACATGGAAAGGACATGAAAATATTGAGTAAGTGTTGGTGCTAGGTTCCTAAACTCTGAAGCAACTTCCCAGGACAACAATCTATGGCTTCATATATGTTACAGAAGTTCTGGTATAGTTACATATTGGTTTGATTCTTACATATACTCATGGTATGGTGAATGCTTGAAGCATTCCTTGTGTAGTTGTAATGATTTTTGGATATGGAATATGTTGGTTGGTTGGTTGAGTTGTTATATTCTGATATAGTTTAGGTATATCTATGTCGTGTGATGATGTATGCATGAAGAACACACATAGGTTGTTGGATGGTCTAGATTTCTTATGGTTGATGATGGTACAGGTTGGGTAGTGATAGGATGGTTATAGTGACAGGTTACAGGTGGATGTGACAGAGGCAACAAGGGTCTGAAGGGAAGAAGTTGTGAAGTTTCATAAACCCTAGATTTTTGAAGGTGTACACAGGATGAAAGTGGAGGAGGTTGCGTACAAACACGTTCTGCAGTATAGAAAGGTCATATACATACATGTGTTGCAGTATAGACAGGTAGCGTACATGTTGACAAATTATATTATGTCTACAAGCTAGGTCTTGTACTTGAGGGTTGGATTGCTCTTCTTAGTTGCTGCTAAGATCTGCAATATGGGTTTTGCATTGAGATTTGGTGATCTCTTTTATTTGGTGCTCTTTTTAGTTGGTGTTGATAAACCCCTGATATTGTAGTCTCCTGTAACATATAATACAAAAGAAACTTACACATATATCTGGTGTTCCTTGTGTTCATTATTGTGATTTTTCATATTTATTTATTGTTGATGTATGTTTACATGAAAGCAAATAAGTTTGAATGGAAGAAATGATTAAATGGTGGTTTCTAAATAAAGTTTTGTAAGAAGTGTAAAAAGAGCCTCAAACTGATTCATCCCCCCCTTCTCAGTGTGGTCAGTGTGTCCAACAATTGGTATCAGAGTAGGCCTTCATCATAAGCCTTATAAGCTTGAAGGAGATCCATGGACACACAAATGGATGAACATGCAGATGAACTTCCCCTCTTTTATGAGATTTATTACTCTTCATGGAGAATAGAAATGAAAGGGTATTTGAAGGAAAAAGGAGCAGCTGTTTGGAACACAGCTGTTGCCGGACCAATTTCTTCAAATAATCAGTTAAAATTTGCAGCAAATAAGAATAATGAAGTAGCATTCAAGATCATCTTAAATGGAATCTCAGGTTCTGTCAAAGAAATAATAGGAAAATGTACCTATGCCAAGAACCTATGGCTGAAGCTAGAGAAGGCATATGAAGAATCAATCATCAATGAAGGTAAATAATCTCCAAAATATTCTAATTGGAATACTCCTTAATGCAATGAAGTTGAATGTTCTCCTACAAATGAAGAACAAGATCTAGAGGTAGTTTGTGTAGAATCAACTAACAATTATCTTATAGATGAAGAGGAAGATTTGTTTAAGATTAAAGATAAAATTATGAATGATTTAGAATAAGTTACCATGGAAATATGGTATGGTTCAATTTCTTTTGAGTATCTTGAAAAATACACTAAGGAATCCCTAAAAAATTACCCAATGAATACCACGACACTAAAGCAAATGCTCAAAGAATAAGAAGAAATAAAAAAAAATGAATTAGAAGAAAAGGAAGAAGAGATAAAAAGACTAAAGAATGAAATAATTAGTCAAGTAGAAGAAAAGAAGAAGGTAGATGATGAGCTTAGGAAAATCCTTGAAGTTAGTGTCAATGTGAAGAACCAAATTGAAGAAGCCAAAAAGGATAGAGGATCTATTTAAGAATCAAGTAAATGAAAAGGAAGAATCATTCCATAAGTTGGAAGAAAAAGTTGTTGATATCATAAAGAAAGTAGAGAAGTCAAATACTCATATCAAGTTCATGAACAACTCAACAATCATGGATGAAATCTTGGATATTCAAAGATCACCAAAGATAAATTAGTTCTTGGATACAACAAGGAATTTTCACACCTTGAAGATAGCACTTATAAGAATCATGAGGTAAGTCCTTCATTCTCAAAAAATTGAAGAAAAGATACAAGTAAAGAACCTACACAAAGCAAGAAAATATTCATAAGATCAGAGCAAGGAAGAAACTAAGAAGCATTTCTGACACCTCAAAGTAAGTTAAGAAGAGAGACACCTTCAATGTGGACACAAAAGCAAAGGTATGAAAATGTTTTTCATGGTCACTGCTTCTCATGTAATGAATATGATCACAAACCTTTGGATTGCATACATTATGTAAGGAAATGTGTTGAAAGATTCCATAAAATTCTAAGATGTTTGATATGTAATCAAGTGTGACAAATTGTTGCACATTATCACTCCATGTGATGTTACAGCTGCAGTGGGTTTGACCACAAATCCCATGATTGCTAGAACATAAGGAGACATTCCATGAGGAGTGCTTCATACAATATGCCATGAAGAGGACATGAAACTTGGAAGGAAGAAAATGTTGAAAATATGGAAGCTCAATGTACAAGTTTTGAGAAGCTGGAACACTCTCAGAAGTGGATGAAGAGGACTGAACAACCAGACATGAAGGAAGATGTAAAGAATTAGGAAACAATTACTTTTTTTGTGGCATATGCATGATCCTATGGGAGAAGTCACATACATATGCAAGGTGATCTAGATTTATGAGAGGAACGAAATGAAAACATAGATTTATAATATTAACACCAAGACACAATGAACAATAACATAGATACAATAAAACTTGACTTCTATTAAACAAGAAATATGTTGAAAATTGTAAAATGTAGACTAAAAAGAAGCTTGTTAGAATGGTGGCATCTTATCTCTGAGAAGAGATGTGACGACTACGCTCATTCATAATAAGATGAGTACAATGAGGCTTTGAAGGCATTTTTACAATAAAAATGAATTTCAAAACCCTAGACATCCAAAAACCTAACACTAGGAGATGACATACCAAAATTCATGTGGGTCCTATTGGGGTAAGTTAGTACATCAACTTCTTGGGGTCGTCACTTTTTCATACGATCTTCGTTTGGGGTGAACAATAGCTTGTTAGAAAGGTCTTGACAAGGATATTCATTTATAGGGATAAATTAGAGAATTTGGATATTATTGAGGTGCCCTATCATGAAAAAACGTCATTTAGGCCCTCAAAATGGCCCCAAAAGTTTGGGATCCAAAAAATGACTAAAAATAGTAAGTTGCCCAAAAAATGTTTTGAGAAATATGGAAAGGATGGGTGGCCATCGATATCCTCCTAGATAAATCCTTATCCCTTAGGAATCAATGGTATCGATTGTGTTGAGTTCCCCAATAAGATGAGGAAAGTTTTGTTGAATTTGGCCCCAGATGAGCCACTTGCCTTGGTGCAGGAGCTTCCCTACTTTGACAACCTGATATAGATGGATCCTCTACTAGTGAGTTCCCTTGAACTATGTGTCCACAACATAATCAATGGATTCCTATTCCATGTAGTCAATTTTGAGCTCTGTTGGCGTCAACTATTCTACTATCTTCGAGGTGTCCAATAATGGTGTAAAATAAGGCCAAAGGAGGTCCACATTGAACATTGGGTGAAATCCGAGGAAGGGGGGGAGGTTGAGATAAAAAACATTGTCACCCACAACCTTGGTGATGGTGTAAGGTCCATAATGGAGTGGATGAAGCTTCTTATGAGGCTCTATAAGGGGTTCTTTTTGCAGGTGCAACTAAACTTTGTCTCCCACTTGAAACTGGTATGGCACCCTATGTTCTTGGAATTTGACTTCTGTAAAATATCCTAAACCTATTGTCGGATGTGATGGATCCACTTAGTGAATCAGGTGGATTTTTTTAGCTTCAGTTGGATCATGAAATGAGTCTCCTTGGATGGATGCTAGGGGTAGTGTAACATCCATGGGACCTAATCGTTGAAATCCCAACCCCACCTAAAAGAGGTTGTGGTCGATCGAGTGATGTATGGATATGTTGTAGTTGTATTGAACATAGGGAATACTCTCATCCTAAGTGTGGGGGTGATTGGAATTGTACATGGGAAGGATGTGCATGATCATTCGGTTGACAACCTCGATTTGGTCATCCATCTTGGGGTGGAAGGTAATGGAATTGGTGAGATTGGTGTCCAACAATGACCAGAGGCTTGAAGAGAATGTGCTAAGGAAACGACTGTCTCGATCTAAGATAATGGTTTGTGGGATATCAAAGTGTAACCAAACTCATTCCAAGAATATTTTGGTAGTGGCCTCCACTATGATTCTCTTCTTGCAGGAGACCAGAATCGCCATCTTGGAAAATAAATCAAAAACCACAAAACACAGTCATTTCCCCGCTTAGTGCATGAAAGTCCCGACATGTAGTCCATTGAGATGGATTCCCAGGGCCTGTTAGGAGTAGGAAGAGGAGTGTACATGCCCTGTTTCTTAGTGGTTAGTTTGGAAATAGTACATGAAATGCAGTACCAAATATACTTGATGACATCTTGTTGATGTTTCGACCAATAGAAATATCATTGCAACACTGCCACTATATTTTCCACACTGAAGTGTCCTGCCACCCGACTATAGTGGGATTCCAAAATCATCTTTCTCATTCACTTAATGGAATGTAGAGATGACCCAGTTGGAACAACAACCCATGTTGAAAATGGAAATTATTGAAAGATGTGTTTGCACTCAACATTTGGTAGGTGTTGGCGAAGTCAGGATCTGTCTCATAGAGGTGGGGCCATCCGTAAGTCTCATGGTCGAAAGAGTATAGCACTGTGGTGAGTGCCGCGATTGGAGGTCAGCTAAGGAAATCATTGACTTGATTGGTACTTCCTATTTTATACTTGATGTTGAGGTGGAACTACTACAAATATGTGGACCACTTCAGATGGTAGTCATTCTGCAATTTTCCTTGTGTATTCTTGAACTGCAATGGCTTATGATCAGTTTGGATGACTATCTCCTTCCCAAGAATGTAATGCCTCCACTGACGATAGGCTTGCATAATGGAGTACATACATTTTTCATAAGTAGGGTACTTATGAATGACATCTGATAATGTCTCACTATGATAGGAAACGAGGTGGTCATTCTGATTGAGGATTGAAACCACAACATAGTCTGAAGCATCTTTATTGATATCAAAGGGTTGTTCCAGGTTAGGTAATGAAAGTACTAAGGCTGAGAATAAGTGTTACTTCAGATCATTGAACGCTTTTTGTTGGGACAGGCCCCACATACATTTTTCCTTACCACCACCCTTGGTTATTTGGTTGAGGTCCCATGGTTATTTGGAAAGTCCTAAAAAGCTATGAAGCTCAATGAGCGTGGTTGGGGCTAACTAGTCACAGATGAATTGGATCTTGTTTGGATCAACATGCACACCATGCGCATCAATAATGTAGACTAGGTACTAGACCCTTTCCAACACAAAAGAGAACTTTTCCAAGTTGGAATATAGCTTATGTTTCCCCAGAGTGTGCAAAACCTACTAAATATGTTGCAAGTGTTCTACCCAAGTCTTGTTGTAGATGAGGATGTCATCCAAATACACCACCACAAAATAATTATTGAAAGGCCACAAGATATCATTTATCATCCTCATGAAATTTATTGGGGCATTTTTCAAACCTAAGGGTATGACCAACCATTCAAATAGACCTTATTTTGACTTGAAGGAATTTTTCCATACACATGTCTACTCTATTGGGACCTGATGGCTTCCATAATTCAGATCAACCTTAATGAAGTATTTTTCCCCCTTGAGTTGATCAAGGAGATCGTTGATTCGGGGAATCAAGTACTAGTTCCTAACTGCGATTTTATTTAGGGCTCAGTAATCAATGTAGAGTCACCAGGTCCCATCTTTCTTCTGCACCATCATGATTGGGATTTCACAAGATGATAAGATGGGTCAGATGATCCCCTTATAGAAGAGTTCTTATATTTGACGCTTGTTCTCCTCATTTTCTAGTAGAGAGAGACAATAGATTTTCCCATTGGGTATCGGTGCGTCAAGGGTTAGATAGATGGGATTCTTTACTTGATAGTGTAGAGGTACCCTATTAGGTGATGAGAATATGCCTTTGTATTCTTCCATGAGGTTATCCACTTACTTCTTCTGTGTGGCTCTAAGGTCAGTTGTGAAGGCCATGGATGTGGCTACAACATTTCGCTCACTTTGATAGAAAATCATGAAGAATACAAACTTCCTGGTCTAAGAAAGGACCTTCTTGCATTGCTTGGAAGATATCAAGGAAATAAAACTAGGTGGGACTACCTCGGGTATCCTGTACAATTTCTTGTTCAATGTAATAATAAAATTGTGAGTCATAGACTCATATACAACATGACGTTTCCATAAAAAAGATTGGCCCAAAATAACATCACAAACTTAAAGGGGAGAAACATCACACAATACGTCATCTTTGAATGACTTGATGTTCTACGACAAGCAACACTATTGGCTGATGTGAAGATCTCTTCATTGACGGAGCCATCCGATGGTGTAGGGCTATGGGTGCAACATTTTCGCCAGGGCTAATTTCTTGATGATATATGTTGATATGAGGTTCTTCTAGCTACCTATATCAATGATTAAGTGCAATGGAGTGCCTTTCACCACATTTGTGAATGAAAGAGGTGCTCTCCTTCCTATGGATAATCAGGTTAATTAGGTTGGATCTTGGTGGTAGCAACGGTGAAGCTAGGTTCTGTGTCAATGATCCATCTCTCATTTTCTGGTTCTAACTCAAAGTCAGAACCCACATCTGATTTAGAGGCTTTTACCTTGGCCACGAATGAATACTTTGAGTGAAAATCAACAGTGTTATGCCAGGGGACCTTATGGAAGTCGCACCACTTCCCGATATCTTTCTTCATCTTCCCATTGTCCTTCTTTTCTTGCAGCTTAGAATGGTTTTCATGAGGTTTCCCATATTTTATTTGTCCTTTGTTCTATGAGTTTTGGATTCCATTGAACTCTTTTTGTTGTGAGCGGTTCCTAGACCCAAACTATTGCTTATTTTGTTTACACTTCTCCTCGATTTTGATGGCATATTGATAGGTCGCGCCCAAGGATGAGATGTCCAAAAAATTGATTTCTATATGGATGTATCTATATATATTTCCACGGTACTTTAGCACCATATTTCGCTCATAATATTTGATACCTAGCTTGGTACGCAAGGTATGGAAAACATTGGTGAACTATGGAATTGTTTAGTCTCTTTCCTATCACAGTGTGGTCCACATTGTATACAAGTCGTCATAACTTCTAATAGGGTAGTATCATTCCTTAATAGAATCCCTGAAGGAACCCCAAGTGGGTGAAACTACAAATAATATTGATCCCTCTATTTCCTTTTTCTCACATAAAGTCTTCCACAAATCTTTGACATGGGGGACGACCTCATGGAGAGAAAATGTAATATTTTCTCTATCAAAAAAGTAGTGGACAAAAAAATACCCTTCTAGAAGCGTTAACCATTTATCTATGGCATCCGCATCTATTTGATCTTAAAATATAGGAATATAAAAATCTATTACTAGAAGTTTGTGGCACCTATGCTTGAGGTGGATGCGTCACTTTTCGGTAACCGTCGAAGGATTTGTGAAAATATGTCTATCTTCTCATTCCTATGTCGCTCAAAGGCTTCCTTAGTCAACATTTTGAAAGGATCTCTTTTCTCGTCATCTTTATTTTCTCCCTCCATGGATGTTTCTTGGGTGTGCGAGAGTAGTTGTCCTCACGAGAAAGAAACTCAATACCCAACTATATATACCTTGACCACGTCGGGGACTTGCATTAAAAATTGACAAGGAGAAAACAACTAAGATACAACTAATCCGGATTTATGAGTAGAATGAAATGAAACCATATATTTATAATATTAACATAGAGACACAATGAACAATAACAAAGATATAACAATAAAACTTTACTTTTATTAAATAAGAAATACGATGAAAACTATAAAATACACATTGAAAACAAGCTTGTTATAATCGTTCCATATTATCTATGAGGATAGATGTGACGCGTATGCTCATTCACAAGAAAATGAGTACAATGAGCCTCTTAAGGCGTTTTTACAATAAACATGAATGCCATCAACTTCCTAGGGTCGTAACATTTGCATACGATCTTCGTTTAGGGCGCATGATAGTTTGTTGGAAAGATATTGATGAGGATATTCATTTATGGGGCTCAATAAAATCCATTGTATATCATTGAGGTGCGTGATCATGAAAAAGTGTTGTTTAGGACCTCAAAATGGCCCTAGAAGTTTGGGACTCAAAAAACTTCTAAAAATGGGATGTTGCCAAAAAACTATTTTGAGTCAGTTAGAAAAGGTGGGAAGCCACTGAGATCCTATTGGATCATGAGGTGACCTATAGAAAGGTCACGTAAATATGTGAAATGTCTTAAAATAGGGCATGTACCTATGGTAAAATCCTCAAAAAGAGGGATGTACAGATGAGTTGCAACATGGTTTGATTGTACATCATAGTTTATGTAGGGTCTGAGATGATATGCTTCAGGTTTTCATGTTTGCATGTGTGCTTGATGATGATATATTCTGTAGCTTTAGAGAATATTTTTTATGTCTTTTTTGGATGCATGGTACTAACCCTAGTTTATGGATTGAGGCACATTTTTGTTAAGGTACAATGTTGGTTATGCTATGTAGTTTATCAGTAAGGTTATGACACTTTGTTTGTGAGACATATCATGATGATGTGATGCTATCTAGAGATATATCATTAATATATTGAGGGACACTCTTGGTACATGTTTAGAGGCACTATTGGTTTCTTAGTACTTGATGTAGTGAATGGTTTTGAGGAATATTTGTTATAGTACATGGCTGGTACATATGTGAGCTCCATTGACATATCTTGTGATTTATGGTTAGAAAACTATTTTTTTGATGTCTTGGTATGTATTTGGCACATGGTTGAGCTACATATTGGGACAAGTAGTTGATGAGTCAATGAGGTGGTGATGTTGTACATGATTGATGAGTCATAGATTGATGCATGATTGGTACATACTTGTGATGTTGTACATGATTGATGAGTCATAGATTGATGCATGATTGGTACATACTTGATACATTATTTGAGGAACTTGCTAGTAGTATCATTGGCACATGGTTTATGGATGATGGGGAATATATATATGGGTATCTTAATTGTGGTACATCTTGATGAGGTTTGGTGAATGGTTGATGCACTTGCTTGGTACCAATGGTGATACATGTTTGGTGCATGGTTGATTCACTTATTGATGGTATTGTTGGAAATATTGAGAGGGGGGGGTGGGTGAATCAATATTACCTTTATAAAATTAGTAATTACTTTGTTATTTTATTAATCACCACAATATATCAACACTGAACTTGTATTTAAAATCAATTATATAAATATAATTAACAATAATTACAAAGTTTATAAATAATAATCTATGATTGTGAAGGACACCAATCCTCTTTAGAGAACCAACTCTTGGTGACAAAAATACCCTTCTTCAGGGCACCAACCCTAGGAAGCATCAACTCCCTTGTTTTTAGGGCACCAACCCTAGGAAGAACCAACTCCCTTATTTTAGGACACCAACCCTAGGAATCACCAACTCCCTTGTTTTAGGTAACCAACCCTAGGAAGCACCAAATCCCTTATTTTCACACTTTAATTAGAAAAGGATATGAATCCTTCCTTACTCCTCCCTTCCGTCCACACTGCATAAGTATCTTAAATTTTCTTTCTTTGACTCTACTTCTGCTTTTTGATCTTTTGATTTGGATTGCAGAGACACTTTCTTCTCACCATTCTTTCTTATTTATATAGTCTTCCAACTGGTCTGAATTTGAACCATTGTGTCTTTTGACAATGAACCATTGTACCCTTTCATTTAAATGATAATATTAAACTTTAAATAATATTATTTTTCCTTTTTATTATTTTTTCATAATGCTCATGATTTATCTCTTCTTTAATCATGACTATGTATCAGTTCATTAGTCTACAGATCTCAAATTGTTGTGAATTCAATTCTTAATCAATAGGTGCTCCCTTCAATCCAAAATTTGTGTAACCATGATATGGAAACCACAAGATTAATTTCCATTTTCACTTCCTTATTTAGTCTCCTTACCTTATCAAGTGATCGAGGTTGGATTCATGTCCCTCATTTCAATTAGGACCAAATGTTGTTGCTAATATCTTAGGGCACAAATCTTGTTCTACACTCTAGCCCGAAGGCACTTTTTACTCCCCAAGTGACCCCATAATATAACCATTAGTTATCCCAGTTAGCACTTAACCCAACACAACTTCATAGTGTCCATATGACTTTTACTTGTGACTGAGAGTGAATACATATGAGTCTTTATCATGGAAGTTCAATCTCATTCATCAATTCTTTCTCTTTTGATCTTGATCTGACAACGTGGAGTTAATATCTTATTGAATGGATGATTGTTTCTTATTTGGAGGCTAAACCAAATCGATAGTCATGAATTAATCTTCAGTTGAGATGAAATATTCTCATTGACTCTGGGACTTCAATGAATTTTTACTCTGGGACTTTGGGTTGCTAGAACTATGAAGTAATTCAATTCCTCCAGAGGTTTCCCTACTGAGTAAGTCATAAAATGATGATGACCACTTATTGTTGGTTAACACCTCATGTTTACTATATTATTCCACTATGCTTGATCAAAGGTTGATAATTATCCCAAAGTAGATCAATGGTTAGTGTTACTTCATGATTCACACTTACTCTATCTTTCCAATGTACTCAATGGGATGGTCAAGAAATATTTTGGAGGATCTTAGATCAATGGCCAAACATTAATTTGTGACTTTAGCCTTCGAGGCTTCAAGTCTTTTTTCTAGTAGGAGAGTTTGAACATTGGTGCAAACCCCAACCCCCTTCTCCTTCTCCTTTGGGGCTGCGTGACCTCCTGGTATAGGATCATTCTCAACACCTGAGTCAAATTGAATCTTCGGCCACCTGCTGGAACCCAAAAAACTCTATCACAGGTCCTTCTTTCTCCAAAGAGCGGGTCCTCTTAACCTCATGGATCTCTTCCTTGGCGCTTTGAAGAAAGTTGGTGAAGACACTTGGATCTCTGTGCCAGGCCCTTTCTATCACGTGACCTCAGGTTGTGTCTCGAGGCTCAACCAAACGAAGTGCTTTGGGCTTCGAGCTTCGACTCTTACCATGAAAACCAACTCTTACGTTCCAAAACGTCGAATTCAACAAACTCGAATGCGCAAGGATCAACGGTCCTAGTCCCTCCTTCCCATCAACGATTTTGATCTCTTCGGAATCCAGCCTTCGGGAGTCTCTCGATATTATCCTCCGATATCTCCCAGAGTACTATTCCTCCAACTAGTGTGGATTGCTTCCATGCATCCCTTCCATATCCAATGGTCTAGATTCAAACCTCTCTTTGCGACTTCATGAACATCTCTATTTGTTCTTGGCAAAACTCCCATATAACTTGATCTTCTACCACATGTCTCCTCCCAACGATGGATGATTTTATAGTCTTCAGGACTTTGGCAACTCCTTGACCTTTGTTCACACTTAGCACAATTTCTTCTCGCGACTTAGATTGTTCTCGACCTTCTTCTACACTCCTTTCAGAGTTCTACACAATTTCTTCTGTGAATTTTCTCAGCTTGATACTTTCAAGGTTCTCATTTCCTTTGTGTCCTTCAGTGGACTTTCTATTTCCCTCCCATAAACTTAGCGCTCTTCCTCTTGAGCTCATCATATGAACTTACTATATCCTTGGTGCACTCCTTGTGCTCTTCTAAGCCTTTTGACGACTTTTCCCTTAGCCTTTCTAGAATTCTTAAGGAATCTCATTTCCTTTGTCGATGCACTCTTGCAAATCCTTCCTCATATTGTTTAGAAACCTTGGGGTTCTCTCAATGATTCCAACACTTCAGAATGTGTTTCTCTTGTACATTCTTGTACTTTCTCTATGCCCTCCTGGCAGAGTATTATAGAGTATTCAGTAACTCTGCACTGTGTTTTGTCTTACACAGTATTTCTTTCCAAGGTACCCAACCACCTTGAAATTTCCACCTGAGTCTATGAATTATCCTAGCGTGCCCTCCTGACAACTTCTCTTTTGACTCGACCGAGTTCAGATACACACTCCTTGCGTCAGCTCACAAAGTTTCCACCCTCTGTTGCGCACTCCTTACACTTAGCCTTGAGAACCAGACTTAATCCAACACACTCATAGATAAATGATTATAACTCTATCCCTGCATATGATTTCTAACATACATCTATAGTTCAAATGCATACGTATGACATT
This sequence comes from Picea abies, assembly GCA_900067695.1. Taxonomy (NCBI): domain Eukaryota; kingdom Viridiplantae; phylum Streptophyta; class Pinopsida; order Pinales; family Pinaceae; genus Picea; species Picea abies. The sequence goes on along the minus strand of CBVK0101824092.1, from coordinate 10,582 downwards.
CACAAAAAAACATCCATTACACAAAAATTGATAAATAGGAAAAACTGTAACTTTCTATTAATGGTGGAATGTCCATTACAGTATATGAGTCCAGACTACAATTGAGTATCATATCCCTATGCTTCTCTCTCTATCTCTTATGCATGCTCTACTGGAAACAATACAAGAGTTTATACAAGAGGGGCTCGATGAGCTTCCCTCCAAGATAATCTAGTGGTGACTAATCACCATTCAAAATGGCTATCTAATGGGCAGATTACAATGATGGAAATTTGATCCGAATCGGATACAGATCCCTCCTACTGTCAATCACTTAATAGAGACCTCATCTCTAGCTTGTGCGAAGGTACAACTTGGCTCTTCCAACATGTCAGCATTAATTTCCTTGATCACACTTTAGATTCTCAAAGGCAAAGTGAGAGGGCAACGCCTCTCCCTTCCTTGAATGTGCACCACTCGTGCTAATCATCTAGTCCATACTGAAGTAGAGCGATGCTCCTGCATCAAACATCCTCAAAGGCTATAATCCCAAAGTGATGTGGCATGCTAACGTCGCCAATGATGATGTGGACCCACAATGTGTGTTCTACGTGTCACCCTGATTTTTGAATTTCACAGACTTTATGTGCCATATGATTTTTGACACTTGTCACCATCTAATTGGGCCATGTGTCCTTGTTGATGCAGACCTATTGTTGTTTCGCATGTCTTATTTTGATATTCCTATTATATCGGATGGCTCGCGGTATTTTGGGATCATGGATTTTCACTTCGTGTCTTCAACACTTCATGGCTTCAATAAATTTTCACTTTTATATCAACCTTCGATCATCACTGAAGTGATGAATAGTTTTTTCCACTATTTGATATTTCCTTGTCTTGATTTGATGACCTCTATTTACTCGAGGAATTCGTGAATTTGGCCTGTCTTATCCTATCCCTCTACTATGCTTAATCAAGGGTTGACGAGATTTTCCAACTCTTCCTCTGATCTGACGGTTGATGGGAGTTCATTACTTCAGAGCTTCAGCCTTCAAGTATTCCTACATGATTCATACTTCTTTTCATTGGAGCGATCAACGTTGGAGTTGACTGCTTGATCCAAAAATTGAGAGCTTAGCCATAGGGATCTTAGATCCATGGTTTGCATGATTTTGTTTACTTCAGGACTATGAGATATTTGTGGCTTACCCTCTACTTCCACTAAACTCTATCGGATGGTTGATAATTCACCCAAAGTACATCCTTGATCTAATGGCTAGAGGGATTTTGTTACTTCATGATCTTGCCTTGTCTCCAATGTTTGCAAAAGTGATGAAGTAGTGAAGTGTCAAAGTTCTTTTGTCTGCTACTTGATCCAATGGTCCATATTCCTACTTCTTCATATCTAATAGTTGATATTTAATCCTTCCCAACCTATGTATTCACCTCGATCTCATTATTTTATATTGTCTTGAACTGAGAATGAACGAATCCTGTAACTCAATCATTTACAATGGATTATTCTATGTAGGCTCCGACTTCTGCATGATCTAACAGTCTAGGATTGTCCCAAGAACTACATAATTGGACATGATTCTTCCTTGATTCTTTGGGAGTTTACTGTGGGGATTTCAATCCCAATAACACTTTAGTAACGCACTCTCCCTTTTGATATTTCCTTCATCATTTCCATACTTTGATTATCTGTGTGTATTCTCTATAGAAACTCCCCACTATGTCTCCTGAGCTTTAGGAACATAGGATCATTTGTTGATCCTATCATGATGAACAGTGATCACAAATTTCTTCTGCCCCAAGGTGATCTTGCTTTTTCTCTGATTACTGTACATGTTTTACTCATTTTGCCATTAATGACAACACATAATCATTAATTCCAATAGGTATATGGTACATGATTAATGCTTGATGGTTGATATACATTTTCTTAGCTTGTGGCACTTGGTTTATGATAGAGGCATATCATGAGTTATATACATGGTTTTCATGTTGTATAGTTGTTGATGTTATTCGTACATTTCCAGAGGAACTTGTTGATGATCTTGATATATGCTTGGTACACTTTTGGCACATATTCTTGGCATATGGTTAATATACTTCAGTGATAATATATTATGGTACATTGTATGGTTTTGATGTATATGGTTGATGTGTATGGTTGGCACATGGTATGGCTCAGGATGCACATGGTTGATGGTTTGTGCATGATTCACTATTTGACATATCCTTTGCTTCATGGTTGATGCATGAGATAATATGTATGATTGGCATACACTTGATGTATTGTGTGGCACAAGCTTATATGGTTGATACATGGATAGATCCAAGGATTATCATAGGAGGAGAATATTATTCTTGAGCAATTGATATATGTTTCGGTTGAGAAGAAACATTTGCAGCAGAAGAAGATTGCAGTGGTAGGATATTGTTCATATTGCATAGGATATAGGGGGATACATACCCACAAGGAACGTTATTCTTCTTCACATGATCAGTTGCAGAGACATGATTCTAGGAGGAGAGATGATTGGAAGTTATGTCATCAACATTACATCAGAGTGGTTTCCCTTGTCATAGGGAGAGAGATTATTCATATGATGGAGCAACCTCAAGGATAATTCAGTCAATGGAAGAAACCTCAAAGATATATACCATTTTCCATTGATCACAAAGGGGGAGAGATAGCCACATTGATGTGGAGAAATGAACATTCATGTGGAGCGATGACCACTTTGAGCATTGGCATTGTCACGTATAATTGTTGTCATCAATGATTAGCATTGAAATCAATGTTGGTGTTTGCATCAATTCCAAAGGTGGAGGTTGTTGTATTATGTTATGATTGATGTCAAGTGTTTTCATTGTAACTTTCTTGTATCATTTATGTATTGGTTGTTGGATTATGTTGTCATTGATGTAATTGATGTCAAAGGGTTTATGTCATGTGGTGTCATAGTGTTGTATCATTGATGCCATGTCATTATTGAAATGAAGTACCAAATGGATGAACTCCAAAGTGGTCCCGTTATGGTGAAATCCCTCATGGGAAGACACTTTGAAAAGTCAAAATGGTTAACCCCAGTACTTTGGTTAGGGAACCAAAAATTTATTGAGGGATAATATAATGAAGACCAATAAATTTGTAGGTGATATCATTCTAGATGGATAGTACATATCATGTCATTTCCATTGATGTGTGGAACATCACATAACTCCTCGCGATTAGAGAGTTATGGATTTTTTAAGTTGGAGAATACTCATGAGTTATATAGAAGCCCCTAGAAGGTTAAAGAAAGTCAAAGAAGTGAAATTATTCTAGAAGCTCCTAGAAAAAGGTTGACAAGTCAAAGTGGCTAGTCATCGGTTAAGTGGTTGCAACAAGAAAACAATTAAAAATAAATTAGTTCCAACTAGAAGTGGAGAGTTTATTGTTTGTGGATAAAGTGGTTGTAAGTGGAAAAAGTGCTTAGAACTGGGTTATCCCCAAAGGAAGGAAGTTGGTTAGATAATAAACCCTAGTGGAAGCTACTTGGAGAATTATAAATATGAGAGCAAGTGTCTCTTATGAGTGTGAATATATTGAGCATATTGAAGATCTATTTTTGGTGGAAGGTTCATTGAAGGTACTTATGAATGCATCAGAAGTTTCACAAGTCATAGGTAGAAAGAAAGTTTGACTATGAAAGTTTCATAGGTTCATAAAACCCTATTTTTTTTTAAGTTGTATGTGGGTTGCAGTGGGCCAAGACGTATACATACACGTGAAGTACAAGGCACATATACATGGAAAGGACATGAAAATATTGAGTAAGTGTTGGTTCCAAGTTCCTGAAGTATGAAGCAAGTGCCTAGGACAATAGTCTACATGTTTAGATCTGTTACAAAAGTTTTGGTATAGTTACATATTGGTTTGATGCTTAGGTATACTCATGGTATGGTGATTTCTTGAATCATTCTTTGTATGGTTGTTATGATGTTTGGATATGGTATTTGTTGGCTAGTTTGTTGAGTAGGTCTATTCTGATATAGTTGAGGGATATCTATGTTGTGTGATGATGTATGCATGAGGAACATGGATAGGTTGTTGGATGGTCTAGATTTTTTGTGGTTGACGATGGTATAGATTGGGCAGTGAAAGGCTAGATGTAGTGACAGGTTATAGGTGGATGTGACAGAGTCAACAAGGTTATGAAGGGCAGAAGTTGTGAAGTTTCAGAAACCCTATCTTTCTGAAGGTGTATGCAGGCTGAAAATGGAGGAGGTCATGTACAGACACGTGCTGCAGTATATACATGTCGTGTACATATGAATGGTACAGTATAGATAGGTCACATACCTGTCGACAGATTGTATTTTCTCTACAAGATGGGTCTTGTACTTGAGGGTTGGATTCATCTTCTCAGTTGGTGTTGAGATCTATAGGTTGGGTCTTGCATTGAGAGTTGGTTCTCTCTTTGAGTTGGTTCTCTTTTTAGTTGGAGTTGATAAACCCTTGAGACTATAGTCTCCTATAACATATAATACAAAATAAACTTACACATATATTTGGTGTTCTTTGTGTTCATTATTGTGATGGTTCATATTTCTTTATTTTTGATGTATGTTTACATGAAAGAAACTAAGTGTGAATGGAAGAAATGAGTAAATGGTGATTGCTAACTAAAGTTTTGTAAGAAGTGTAAAAAGAGCTTCACACTGATTCACATGCCCCTTCTCAGTGTGGCCGGTGTGTCCAACAAATGACTCAAAACCATAGAATCATAAAATACCCTTGTTTTTATTATAGTTTTATAAAACAAGACTAACTTTTGAGGATGATGAAGACACAAACAGAAACCAAGAGAGCCCAGGAGAACACTCAAAATCCAAGACAAGACCTTGACCAAGAAAAATGGAAAAACAAACCTCTTTATAAAACTTGTATTCATGTATCACCAAGGAAATGAGTGTATGTACGCTCCCTTCCCTCTTACAACCAGTGTATGTATGCTACTATTATTGAATAACAATGTGTACAACATCTAGAATTTCAATAAAAAACAATAAAAAGACTGGACTAGACTCAAGGAATAAAAATAAAGGCCTAGATTTCTAAAATATTGAACTCAATAGTAAAAGCAAGAAGCAATCAAGAAAACCAAAGAAAATCCATGCAAGAACCCTATATTGACCAACAAATGAGATCAAGTCCCCAATATGGTCGCCAATTCTTATTTTGGGGAAAACTTGCCTACAATAGTTGTCTTATTGTAACAAATATAATACCACAAAGAAAGAAAATACCAAATATAACACTCAACAAAGATATTATAGCTGAATTCAAAGGAATTAGCTAACTACCTAGAAGATAAGAAGGATTAACTCACAATGTGTCCTACAGTTGTTGTCGTTCCTTATTACTAGAATCTACTCTCTCTTTTTCGATATTTTATCTGCCACCTAGAAGAACCTCAAACATACAAGCCTACATAGAGAGGTTGTTATACTAATAAATTACCATTAGTCTAATGAAATATAATGGAATGATCAAATCAACTAGTGTTCTAAAAATAATATATCAAATAATTGCAATTTAAACACTACAAATACAATGATTTTCAAAGGAATGAGTTTCTTATTGATGTTCAACAGTTAGGTAGTTATGTTGTGTACCATTTGTGTGTGACACTGCCTTGTTGAAAGAGACTCTAGGTCCCTCCACCAAAGTTCCTACTATAAATATTGGTTTTGGCTCCAGATTCACCACATACTCAAAACGAATATAGGGGAGACTCTTTGTCAGATTGGATGGTGATCAAGAGGAAGGATGGAAACAAGGGTTTACATCCCAATAACCAACAACAATAAGGATGTATATGGGCTTAATTACATGTCGTATGTAGCTAATTTGATGTTTTATTTGGTGTGCAATGAAACATTACCTTTATCCTTGGAAAAAATGCTTCTTTGTTTCCTTCTCCAATTGCTTAGAGTTAGTTGAGTATACGTAAAAGGAGTTAGGAAAATAACCGAAACTGAAACTTAACATTTAATTAGGAAAAAATACATTTTTAAAGAATTTATTAGCATGTGTGTGATTGTCCCTGGAGAAACCCGTGTATACGCATGCTGCACAACTATCAGAGCAGGTAAAACTTACACAAATATGGTTTTTAGAAGGTCTCAAGGAGGTATGTAGAATATTTGTCTGTAAGTAGGATATGGACTAGGTTGATAAGAGAATCAATGCTTCAATGGTGGAAATTGACTCTATAACACTAGTCTTATGGAATTATCTTCATTCTTAAGAAGAGATCTCTATTAAATTCATCCCCATGGTTCAAATCACTCTCCTTGGCATAAAAAAGAAACAAAACCAACAATTCCATATAGATCATTCGTGTACTTTATGTGGAAACTATGGTCACTAATAACACAGTTTTCTTACCCTCCATAGGTTTAGAACAACTCTTGTGAACCTTTACTAGAACTCTATTGTGTCACAAACTTTACCTATGGAAGATGTTTTACTCCTTAGTAATCTAAGTGAGAATACTACATATATTTTTAATATTTTTTAATCATTCAATTCATCATCAGTTCCTCATCCTTTATCCTCGACTGGAATCTGAATCCTCTTCCCCCTCTTTAGTAGTGGTTCCTGAAAATTTTAGATCTAACAATCCTAATTTTCATTTTGATGAATGTATTATTGAATCTTTGAACATTCTTGATTACCAATGGGATGTTTTTCATCATCATGTTTTTTTTCTCCCTTAGGATGCCTTAACCATAAATTAGTCTTCTAATAATTTTTATGTAGAGTCTAAATATTTTATATGTCACATGCTATAGACTAGTTTGAAAATCACATTCCAGCCTAGGAGACCTGCAAGGAACAAAACATGGCCAATATTTCTCCTACCATTAAACTCGATATTTCCATTTAGGCTGGTGTCACTAGACACATTCTTATTGGTGCTTCTTGTTTCCCTGACAAGAACATATCCTATGAGGCTCTTTCCCAAGAATTTCATGATATTTTAGCATAGTCTTATTTAGAAATATTGGGAACTAATATTTTTGTTGTAGAAAATCACATTGATACTTTCATTCATGTGACTCTGGTATGCCAAAAATAATGAACTATGTATCCTACCAATGTTTTGACCATTAAATATGAAATTGATAATATTAAAAAATATGGTCTCATTTATGCAATTGAGTACACCAGTTAGGTTTCTAATCTAATCCTGGTTAACAAGAAACAAGGAAGTATTCAATTTTCACCTACATTCATGATATTAATAGGGATAGTCTTAAATACAACTACTGTAATGTACCACAAATTTCATTAAAATAAAAATAACAAATTGTCGGGGAAAGATAAAGTCTGTTAAACATAAAAAATGTTCATGACATAAGAAGGAAATCGATTATATATCTTATTCCAATATTTATACACATAGCAGTCTCACTCCACTGGATTATCCATCCTAAATTTTGAAGGAGATTTAAATCCAACCTATATCCTACTATTATATTTCATCATAGTGTTGTTATTATATTAGAGTCATACCTCTTTTTTGCATTGATGAATTAGTGGCTAGGACTGTCAAGGTCCATAGCTTAGGAATTAAGGTTACATCAAACCATGCTATCCATATTATAATAGGTAATAAGCTACATTTATAATACAAGTAAGTGATATAATCCCTAACAACAAGATTTAAAACACTAGTGACCATAGTGTTGAACTAGGGAACATAACCATCCCAGTCCAAAAACTATGTGCTAGGGTTTATGACACCCCATAACAACATAGCATTTTACCATAGTGTTAACGAACTATATTTAATAAGGAAAACAATACGATGTTCATATAGTAATGAAGTTGTAACCCTACTCAATACATTAACATTACCCAGCGCTCAATGGTTACACGTATATACACAACTTTTAAGTGGTTCATAAAAACATAAATGAGGTGGATTCCAGGTCGATATGAAACTAGGCTATTATAATTGTAGGAATTTATGCTAGGTTGGTTCCATTAATGGTGATATACCACCAGTACTCTCTATACCTGACACTACAGAGAATCACCCGCTATGGTGATGCTGGAGCATTGCTCCCAAGCCAGCCACGCACTAGCCATCCAACCACTCGGTGCTCGCATTCAATGAGGAGGAGAGGCACGCTCTTATATTCAAATTTTGAATTTGAATCAATCACATTTAATATTTGTAAGGCTGATAGAGCCAAAAGGTCGTGCCTGTACATAGGCTTTAGATGTAGATAGCCTTTAATGGTTGTAAGGATGAGATCTAGATCTAGACAACCCATTCAATGTAAATTCAATGTAATTGAATAGGGTAGGTAGCTTGGAGGGAAGTGCTCGAAGAGCCCCCTCATGTAAAATATCTTGGATCTTATTTTGAATTGGGAGAGGTGGCAAGAGTTAGAGAAGGGAGCAGAGAGAAGGAGCCGAGACTCTGTCAAAGTCTGAGCTCAGGAATACCTTGTAAAGGAGGCATTTGATATTAATACAAATCAGAATAGGTTTTCCTGCATATTGTCTGTGTTGTGTGAATGTCTATGTGTGTTCTATCTATGCTGTGAATGTATGTTGTAGATGTGCGTTTATAGAGATAGATAGGTTCTGCTATCTGTAGAGTTCTTTGATTTCAGGTTGGAGTTCTTTGAGGCTTCATGCCAAGAGGGCGTGACAGAACACTGCAGGTTCTGATAGTCAGTGCTTTGAGAGCACTTCCAATTTTGTGGATTTTGGACAAGGACGTGCTAGGAGGCCACACCAATTGAAATCATTGACTCAAAGGAAGACCTCAAGGTTGTTGAACACCTTGGAGGCAAGACTGTGTAGAGGAGGACATAGTGGAAGACAGAATCACTGCGAGATTCTGCAAGAACTCTGCTAGGTGGGCATTGTGTAGATGCATGCGTTTCATTGAGGGGGAACTCCATTGAGAGTTCAAGAAGAAAATAGAGTCATTGACAGAACTCTGGGGAAACTCTGCCAGGAGGGCATTGAGTCAGTGTGCTGATAGAGCACAGAAGGAAAGAACTCTTTTGAGTTCTAGAATAGAAGAAGACTCGAAGGAAGGATCTTCACAGGGTTGCTAAACACCCTGCAAACTCAGCAAGAAGTTTCTTGAGCAAGAGAGTGCCAAGAGGGCATAAGATTCTCCATCTGAGGGAGAAGGAAAAAGGGTTAATCCCTTAGAGGCCCAAGCTATAGGAAAATCTCAGAAGAGATAACACCTTTTTGTGTGCAAAGACTCTGCAAGGAGCATAGAAGTCGAAGAATCCTTTGAGGATTCAAGGAGAGAAACTTAGGAGGAGTAGTGCTTTCATGCACAGAGCCATAGTTGCAGAAGTCACAGAGGCCAAGGAACTCTTTGGAGAGTTTAGAATCCCAAAAGCTCAAGAGGGACAACGTCTTTGAGAATGCAGGCAAGACCAATGGTGTAGAGCTTGCAGAGGAAAAGAAAAGGTCGAAGCCTTTGGAATTTGGAAAATATTCCAAAGTTCGAGAAGAAAGCACATGCTCAATAGGAGGAGCATAACTGCCTTTGGATCAGCCGAGAAGATCTGGACCATGGATTCATATCTAGGCAGCATAGGAAGGGCACAGTGAAAGAACAGGTCTGAGCCGTCAGATCTGGGTACAAGGACCGATAACTGTTGGATCTGTGGAAAGCTGCACGAGGTTTAAATCCTCACGTGCAAAGCAGAGAATCTGAAAAGTCCCGACAGGGTAGAGGTATCGAGATTTCAGACTTCGGGAATTCAGAGGTTTAGAGGATGAAGGACTATAGATTAGGACTCACGGGTCCCGAAGTCCCGATGTTATCTGAGTCGTCCATCTAAGAAGGATAGGTGTCACGAGATCCTTTTATATCGGGGATTTAGACATTGGAGAACTGAACACAGAGGATTCTTTCAACTTCTCTACTAGCGAAGTCCTGAAATGATCTGGACCATCCATCTATGGAAGACACATGGAGGAGATCGGAGAGTCTACTGGGATTTCAGATACTATGGATTCGAGAGAATAGAGGATAAGTGTCATAGGGGTCACTAAGTTCCGAAACACAAAACCCTGAAAACTCTGAAAGAATAGGAGGACACAGGGCGAGTGTTCAAGATCTCAGGAAAATTTCTGAAAGGATGTGAGCCATCGATCCATTTGGATCTTAGCCGTTAGTTCAAGAGGGACACATAATGAAATTTTAGCATTTCGGCACTCCAGGTACCGGGCATGCAAAGGGTAAGAGTTCAAGACTCTTGACCCACGGGAATCCCGAAGGGCTCAGAGATGTTAATCTCCCATAGGAGTGGAGTTTCGGCATTTCAGGATTTAGTATTTCAGCATTTCAGATACCAGGAGGTCGAAGGGTCAAGGAATTGGTCCAACGGGAATCATGAAGTCCCAAAACGTGAAACTATGAAAAGTGTTCGGAGGAATCACCATAGACCAGCCATTTCGGCACATCGATATTTTAGATACCAGGAACTCACAGGAGCAGAGGTCTTGCAACAGGGGTCGCGAAATCTCGAAACAAGATAACCCAAAAATTCT
>CBVK0101824026.1:0-11882 GCA_900067695.1 Picea abies | reverse complement strand
CTCTAAGTTTCTTCAAGGTTTTGGGAATTGGTCATTCCCTCATAGCTTTAATTTTTTTAGTGTTCACTTTTACACCTTCACGATATACAATATGACCCAAATATTCCACTTCTTAAACCCCAAATTTTCTAAGGTATTGAAAATAGAACTCATCAATCTTTGAAATGTTGAAGGTGCATTAATAATTCCAAATGGAATAACCAAAAAATATAATGATCTTCATGCGTTCTAAAATATTTTTTGGGAATGTCTTCCTACCTCATTATGATTTGATGATATCCCGAATGAAGATCCATCTTAGGAAATAATTTTTCTCCATGCAATTCATCTAATAATTCATCAATGATAGGGATATGAAACTTATCTTTGATGGTAATTTTGTTGAGCTGTCTATAATATGGACACATACACCATGGACCATCCTTTTATGTAACCATCACCATTGGAAAAGAGAAATAACTTTGGCTAGATTGAATGATGCCAGCCTCTAATGCTTCCTAGATCATATGCTCAATATCACTCTTTTGTGCATATGGATACCTATAAGGCCTAATGTTAGGTGGTGCACTTCTTGGTTGCAAATGAATAGCATGGTCATGATCTTGAGTAGGTGGAAGAACCTGAGGCATTTTACCAAATACCTTGGAATGATTGTTGATAACTATTTGGAGATATAATGGAGAAACATATGTACATGTTTGAACATCAAGTGAGAACAATTGTAATACCCCTAGGATGAAACCTGAATTGTAAATATACATATAGGCTAGTGAGCCATGATATTTTGGGCCATAGTGCTTGTGTGGTTATTAGGATCAAGAGACAAAATGATAAAAGGATAGGGAAGCTATCATTGCAATACACAATCACACTCATATATTAATAAAAATACATCACTGTTGCAAACCAACCAGACAAAAGAGTATGGGGGAATACAAATCCACTAGAGGAAAGGGGTCTAAGGCTCTAGGAGGAGGGGATAAGCCAAGGAAATATTATAATAATATTTACTAAAGTATAATTTAAGGGATATATTCATATCTCTCCTAAGTGGTAGGAACGTATCACCATGTGGGGCCCATGTAGTTCCCAACACGACAAGTGTCAAGTTGGGAAAATGTATATAAAAAGTAAGAACTTAGTACATTTTCCATCATTCACTCATGATTCATTCATTGGCTCTTACCATATGTTCTCTCTTCCATCCATAGTTGTACATATACTTGGGATCTTTCACAGCTGCTTGTAACTAGTGATTCCTTGGAGGTGTGACATGAAGAAGCAAGTTGTCATTCTTGTGTGCATGTTGAAGAAGCAAGTTGTCAGGCATGTGAGAATTCCCTACAGGTGAGAGAAATATTGGGAATTGTTCCCTAGATGCTAGAAATATCTACAAAACTTTGATACTTTCTATTCAACCTGTTGTTGAAGCCTTGAAATAGAAGTGGGGAAACCGAAGGAATGTTGAGCAGAGAAGGTGCACACTTCATGTGGTGTGACATGCTATGGGAAATGAGAGGATGTAGGCTAGTTGCAACAGTTGGCACCTTGGCCTGAGTGTTATTGTGCTGATTAGACCTTAGTTTGGCTTTGGAATCCTACCCCGACGTATTTTTCTAGCCCCAACTCGAGGGTGACCCATTGTGGAGAGCTTATGAGTAGAAGAGTCTATGACTAGGAGGAAAATCTGAGGTCTACACAAAGTTGGTGAATCATTTACAAAGATAAGTTCCTTCTATGTGTTTGTTTTAATTACCGTGTGATTATTTATGATATTTCTATTATGGGATTTTACTATTTAATTATGCTTAAGTTTATATATTGTTAGGATTGTATAGAACTACATAATTGTAATCATTTGTAGATAATTTTTATAAATTAAATTGGTATCAGAGAAATAAATTTTGTGTGGCATTGCCTAGCTTGGGGCTGGGGATGCTAAAATGTGGTATCAAAGCTCCAATTTTGACATTGAGCCTACATGGGTGAAACGTAGAGCATAGAAGTGAAATTCGTAGAGTATGCCTACAAACATTTTGAAAAAATGTTGTAAACAAATGTTTGCAAATTGTTTGACGAAATTACTACAGTAAAATTGGGAATGAATTCTCAGGGAAATTTGAAGAATTGATGCCATGAGTTAAAATTCTAAAGTTTTATTCTCTAATGGCGTATTTTCAGGCCTTTAGATGGAAAAAATTTAGAGTTGCAGAGCTCCCATGGAGAAATTGGGTGAGAATGGGGCGATTTGGGTAAAAGCCTCAATTTCTACAGTAAAATATATGGAAAATTTGACGGGAAATGATCAAAATTCATGTGCATAGGTTAGATTGGTATTTACAGGGCCAAAATTGGCCATAACGAGGTTAATTATAGAGATCCAATGACATTCTATAAAGAATTATGAAATTACGCATTTTTGGAAATTGGAAACGTTTGAGAATTTTTCCATACAGTGATGTCAGCATGATGTGGGGGCCACATGTTAGCTCACCTAGTAGAGAGGTGACATGTACTTCCATGGTGGAAACAATAACATATGTGTTAGGTACACCGTCGGAAACAATAACATATGTGTTAGGTACACCGTCGACAACATGTGGTAGGTGGTAGGTGAGGTGGAGTTGTGTTGGAAGAATGCCTTCTTGCCTACATAAACTTGACTCCAAACCCTCATAACCTTGATGCAGGGGGGGTACCTGGTGGTTTTGGAACCATCGTGGGGATCCCTTATGGTTTTGGAAACCACTAGGGGGGCCACAGTGCAACAGGATGTTGACATGTCACCAGGAAGGAAACCAACCAATTCCACTATAGATCCTCCCCCCCCTTTTAATTTTTTGGTAGGTTAGGTGGCCCATGATGCAATGACGATTGTTGATCACCACTGAACCCCTACGATCCTCCACCATTGAATTAATGGGGTGAGAGAATTTTCATCTTGTGGAGAATGGGTGCGGGATGGGGCTTTCCTATCCTTGTGACTCAATAAAAAGGTTCCACATTGAAACAAGCTATGAGACCCAAAGGATAGGAGAATGTGTGCAACAAAAGAGGTAAGAAAAGCAGAAAAAGGGGAGACAAGAGGAATGTTGGGGATGGAGAGGCAGGTCAAAAAAGTCATAGGCTAACATGGCACCACCTTGGGGTGCCTGGTGGAACCAGGACACCATGTCAACATCCTAGTTAGAAAACTTTATTTAAATTTATGAGAAATTAGTAAAAAATTGCTTAGAAAACCAATATTTTCTGGGTGTTTAACTTGCATGCCATTTTCAGAGGCCTAAGCAACATTTTTAGAATTCAATTTTTTACAAAACTATATGTACTTCCATGAAATTGCATCTAAAATGATAGAGCTTAGAGAGATATTTCTAATGAGATAAACTATTTGTTAAACATAGCATGTGTGAGGAAGTTACATCCCAAACAATGCAAGGTAATTTTTGGATACCAATTCACTTCAGAGCCCATAACTTCCTGCTAGAAAGTGAGATTGGGGAACAAAGTAGTATAATTAAATATCTTGAGCCATGGAATAAATCCATGGAGTCAGATTCAAAATCTATGCATTTAAAGTGCACACGAGAGGATAGAAGACACCTATAACATTTCGTGCTAAAAGGAGTAAATTAACCAAAACTTCAACAGGTTGTATCTAGCATCTTGGAGCTCAAGTGAAGGTGAAACTTGGACATATTGTCCAAAATACGGTCATGAAGGAACCTAGTTGAGATTTTGTCAAAAATCCAAGGGAACAAGTGCAAATATGCATGAGCAAATATAGAAATTGCACTTGGTTGAAGGGTGAGTAGAAGGAGTAAATGGGTACTGATAAAATGGTGATAACTTTATGCTCAAAACTCATAATTGAGAAAGAAAGTAGTCATTTGAAATGTCTTGGATATAGGAGTTCATATATTTACCCATAAATGTGAATTGGGTATTTATTTTCACAATAAATAAAAAATAATATTCTGTTGTTTTAAAAGGGAAAAGTGGTTCATAATCTTAATAGATTTGTTAAACTATTGTAATCTAAAAAATCCTATTACCTGCACATTTTGCAAAGTTAAGAGAAAATAGATTGAAAAAAGTAAAAAAAGATATTATAGCCATGAAATATGCATAGAGTACTTACACCGATGAGTATGAAGTCAGGGGGTTGTGTGTGAGCATGAGTAATGTAGGGACAACATCCAATGGGCATGGAGAATGAAAGGAATAAAGTATGAATTTAGTGGAGACTATAAAGAGCCTGAAAATGAAAGGAATAAAGTATGAATTTAGTGGAGACTATAAAGAGACTGAAAAGAGATGTCTATATTTATAAATATTATAATGAGAGGCTTATGAAAGTCAAGGAGAAACAATATGGATTCAACATCAAGTTGTTGCAGAGCTTGGAAAAAATAGAGAAGAAAACAGATAAGGAAATAGAATCAAGCAAGTCAAGAAGTCATAGATTACATTATAGAAAAGGATAATTGAAAGGCGTTGGTAGACACCATCATCACTCACCAAGACAATTATTTAGAAGGGAATGAAATATTCTAAGATTATCTTCTTTCAAGAGGCATAAGAGGAGGTTGCATGTAGATAAACTACAAGAACTGAATAAGATCAAGCCTCCTACCTTTGATGGCGAGAACAAGAAATATCAGGATGCAAATACTTGGCTATTGGGCATGAGAAAGTAATTTCAATTACATACTTACTCCTCATAGGAAGAAGGAAGAATTTGTATCTACCATATCAAGGGAAAATCATCAATGTGGTGGGACTAGTTTGTACAATTGCAACACATTTATGAGAAGAAGGTTACTTGGAGGGAGATCAAAAGGTATTTTCAAAAGAATTACTTGACCAAGTGTTATTGTGATAGGAATATGATGGAGTTGTTAGAACTCAATCTTGAGAGTATGACCATGGATGAGTATGAAATGAGATTCTTAGAGCTGTTGAAATATTTTGAATTCATCAAGGATGAACATGTCAAGATTCAAAAGTAGCTGAGTGGGCTGCCATCAATTTTCAGTGAGAATATATAGTATGATGATCCCAAGACATTTTATGAAAAGACAAGGAGAGATAAATTCATCTATGATCAACATAGAGGAATACCAAGTTTACAAAATGCTTGGGTAGACAAGAAGACAGGAAAAATGGAATAGATGAAGAAGGGGACCAAGCCACCATTATTCAGAAATAATTCTCAGGGAAAACCAACTTCCAATGAGCCCAAAATGACAGAAACAATTGGGAAAAGACCAAGGAAACAACCTATTAAATATTGGGGTTGTGAAGGACAACATATGTACAAATATTACCCTCGCAATGATTAAAAAGTGAGGACTATTCACAATGTACAACAAGCTAATATAGTGGAGGACATGGGCAAAAATGTGTCGAGGATCTACACAACCCTGGATAACAAGGAAGTTGAGTTTCAATTTCATATGATTGAAGTAGAAGGTAAGATAAATGACCAAACCATTTCTATTTTAATTGATTCAAGAGCTAGTCATAGTTATCTAGATCATAAGATGGTGGAAAGATTTAATTTTCCAATAAGAGAAATTGGGAAATCTTGGTTGGTATAGCTAGCCACCGGAGCTAAAAGAAGAATTGATGAGATGGTTAAATAATTTCCAATGGACATGACAAGACTATACACAAGGGTTGAATATCATACCATTAGGTTCATATGATTACATAATTGGTATGGATTGGTTGGACAAGAATTATGTTTTCCTATATAGTTACAACAAGGCATTTAGTTGCTTGGATGAGCAAGGGAACTTGAGAATAGTATAGGGTATTCCAAGGGCAGTAAATATCAGGGAATTTTTAGCCTTGTAGCTGAAGAAAAGATTATGGAAAGGATGCCAAATATTTGTAGCACATATGGAAGAGACACCTAAGGATAAAGTACCAAGTTTTGAATACTATGTAGTCTTGAAAGAGATTGAGGATGCATTTGGGGAAATACTAGAGTTTCCACCCAAGAGAGATATTGCTTTCTCTATCAATTTGATTTCTGGAGCAACCCCAGTGTCCAAGAATCCTTATAGAATGAGTACACCAGAGTTGAAGGAGTTACAATTGTATCTTTAGGAGCTATTGAAGAAGGGGTATATACACCCAAGTGTGTCTCCTTAGGGTGCTCTAGTATTATTTGTGAAAAAGAAGGATAGTACCTTGAGGATTTGCATTGACTTCAAGAAGCTAAACAAGATGACATTGAATAACACATATCCTTTTCCCATGATATGTGATATTTTTGATCAATTGAAAGATGAAAAAATATTCTCCAATATTGAACTCAGATCAAGCTATCATCAAGTGAGAATTACAAAAGAATATATCAACAAGAAAACCTTCAGAACAAGGTATGGCCATTATGAGTTCATAGTGGTTCCATTTGGGTTGTCAAATGAACCAATTGTCTTTATGTATTTGATGAATGGTATTTTCAGAAATTACTTGGATAAGTTTTTCATTATCTTCTTGGATGAGATTCTTATATACTCTAAGTCCAAAGAAGAGAATGAACAACAATTGAGGATGGTGCTACAAGTATTGAGGGAGCATCAGTTGTATGCAAAGTTGAACAAGTTATCATTGTACTAGAGATAGATACATTATTTGGGCCATATGATTTCAAAGGAAGGGATAATAGAGGATCTTGAGAAGATAAGAGCCATTGAGGGATGGCCAGTAACAACGAATATCTTAGATGTGAGATCATTCATGGGGTTAGCAGGATATTATAGAAGATTTATTGAGGGCTTTTCAAACATTGCACACCCAATCACATCTTTGTAAAATAAGGGTGTGATATTTGAATGGACCCCTGATTGTGAAAGAATTTTTCATCACTTGAAGAGATTGATGATAAGTGCACCAATATTGACAATTGTTGATCCCAATGGATATTTCATTGTGTGCAATTATGCATGCACACAATAAGTTGGGGGATTCCTTAGTCAAAATGGGCATGTGATATGCTATGAGTCTAGGAAGCTGAAAGAGCATGAGATAAATTATGCTACTCATGATTTAGAATTGGAAGCCATAGTGCATGCTTTAAAGATACATAGGAATTATTTCATGGGTAGAAGATTTGAACTGAGGACAAAACATATTGGTCTGCAATAATTGTTTGGACAACCAACTTTAAATCCCAGGAAAATTAGATGGTTGTAATTCATTAGTGAATATGACTTTGATACCAAGTATATCAAAGTAAAATATAACAAGGTGGCTGGTGAACTCTACAGGAGAGTGCATGAGATGCATGCTACAACCATTAGCATGCATAAATATGATTTGAAGGACATAATTATGGAAGTTTCCAAATCAGATCAATAGTACATGGAAACAAAAGAAAAACTACAACAAGGTAATTTGCAACAGAAAATTCAAGACTATGAGCCAAGGGAGGATGGAATCCTCATGTACAAGGGCATAGTTTATGCTCCTAATTTTTAGGAGCTGAAAATTTTGTGTTGAAAGAGATGCATAATGTGCGTTATGCAGGGCACCGGGGATACCAGAAGACAATTACAGCTGTAAAGAGACAATATTTTTGTCTTGGCATGAAGAAGGAGGTGTCTGATTACATTTCTATATGCCTAGAATGTCATAAGGTTAAGGCTAAGCATAGACATCCAACTAGTTTGGTACAACCAATTTCTATTCCTAAGTGGAAATGGGAAGTGGAAAAAATTTATTTCATCCCCAAGATGCCCAGAACAACCAAACAACACGATTCCATCATGGTGGTGGTGGATAAGCTTACTAAAGTTGCCCATTTTATTCCAATGAAGCTAACTCACAAGGAAGCTAAAATTGTATATATCTATATGAGGGAAATTTTCAGGCTGCATGGTGTGCCTAAGGTAATTGTTTTTGACAGAGATCCCAAGTCCACATAAAACTTTTGGAAAGTATTATTCAAGGATTTGGGAAAAATATGAACTTTAGTTCAACATATTTTCCAGAGTTAGATGAGAAAACAAAAAAGGTCAATAAGGTGATTGAGGATATGTTGAGGATGTATGTGATGGATAAACCATTGAAATGGGAAGATTGTTTGCACTTGGTTGAATTTTATTATAATAATGGGTATCAAACATCTTTAAATATAGGCCTATTTGAAGCATTATATGGAAGAAAGTGAAATACGCTAGTGAGCTAAGACAATCCAATAGAAAAATCATGTTGGGCTAGAGTTACTTAGGGAAATGGAAGAAAATATGGTGAAGATAAAGTAGAATTAAGGGATGCCTAAAACAGGAAGAAAATATATGCAAATATGGGAAGAAATCACAAAGAGTTTCAAGTGGACGATCATGTGTTCTTAAAAGTGAAGGCCAAGAGAAGTTCCTTGAATTTGGGGAATTGTGCAAAGGTAGCAACGAGATATTGTGGACCCTTTGAAATCATGGAAAGGAAAGGATTAGTCTCGTTGCATACATTTTTTCACTACCTACGTCCATGTGCATTTATAATTTATTCCATGTTTCTTTGCTTAAAAATTATGTACCTTATGATAATCATGTAATTGACTGGAATGTGACTCAGGTGGAGCAAGACATAGACTTCCAAGTACAACTAGTGTACATATTGGATCAAATGGTCAAATTTATTCAGAATCGATCAATAGGGATGGTAAAGGCCCAATGGATCTATTACAGTCCTGAAGATGCAACATGGGAGCATGAAGATGCTAGGAGGGAAGAGAACCCACATATTTTTGAGGATTTTTTAGATTTTTATTGTACATGTGTATATAATGCACTGAGGATAGTGCATAAATAAGGGGGAGGAGAATGTAATACACCTAAGATGAACCCTAAATTGTAAATATACATATAGGCTGGCGAGCCATGATATTTTGGTCTAGAGTGCATGTGTGGTTATTAGGTTGGAGATATAGTATGTTAAAAGGCCGGTGAGACTATCATTTTAATATGTAATCACACTCAGATATTAATAAAAATACATCACTGTTGCATACCAACTAGAAAAAAGAGTATGGGGGGATAAAAATACATTAGAGGAAAGGGGGATAAGGGTCTAGGAGGAGGGGATAAGACAAGGGGGCTTAATCCAATGGAATATTATAATAATATTTCCTAAAATATAATTTATGGGATATATTCATATCTATCCTAAGTTCGTAAGTGGGAGGAATGTATCACCATTGTTGACAATTAAAATTGCAACGAGGTTTTGCCCGAAAAGTATTTCTAAAGCCTATTATTATAAGTTAATAAGATAAATAATACTAGTAGGTGGGACCCCCTTGTAGATTGGGAGATCAGATCTGGTTCTTATTTCATGGTAGGTGGGACCCCCTTGTAGATTGGGAGATCAGATCTGGTTCTTATTTCATGTTTATGCTATTGTTCGACACTTCTTTCATGGTTGATGAAATCTTGGTTTTATTGGCAATGGATAAGGCCTATTATGTGGTGGTTCTAACTCTGACAACTGGGTGATGGATAAGGCATGTTATGTGTTTTTTCTGCTTCTCTAGGATCAAATTTTATGTTACAACGACCTATGTTATCCATTTTTATCATTGCTATCTGTTCTTGGATCCATTACTGGGACACCTGCACAAGATACATGTTAGTAATAATATATAAGAGCAGTGGGAAAGAAATAAAAGCAATGTAAAAGAATGCAAAAGGAAGGAACTAGACTATGATGATATACTACTCTACATGCATTGAAATTTAAATGATTGTTGATAATCCTAGCTAACAATTTAATAGGTATGCGATTTATTGAGTTATATAAAGACATGGTTAATATGCATTATCGTATAGTTGGAATGGTAAGATATGATGTGGGTGGCATGATTGACAAGTGATAGATGCTAATTCCAATGCATGGTTTAATTGAATGGTTAATGGATTAATGGGTTCGTGTGTACTGGGAAATTGAATGACTGGAAGGTGGAGGTGACGTGCATTTACTGCACATCACCCTTACTCCTTCAACTGGACGCCACCCTAGTTGGGATATTGTTCAACTATGTTTTGTTGTGGTTAGGATTTGAATTTCAAGCAAAGGAAGAACCGCTCGGCCAGGCTCACGTTTTTAAGGTGCTTTTGGTTATAGGTATGTCTTTTCTCCATCCATGAATCTACTCTAGTTATGAAATAGATATTGGCTTGGGATGTATGGGTCTATGCTTTCCTTAAGTTG
Organism: Picea abies; assembly: GCA_900067695.1. NCBI lineage: Eukaryota > Viridiplantae > Streptophyta > Pinopsida > Pinales > Pinaceae > Picea > Picea abies. Next base: position 1,658 of record CBVK0101824026.1, on the reverse strand, counting down.
GCAACTGTGTAAATTTGTGATATTGTTTTTGGAATGAATCATTGGTGGTTTTCATTGTGATAATGTTTGAAGTCACAGTGTTATTGGTGGTTCTAAGTGTTATCATCCATAGAGGCTCTCTGTCATCCTTGTTGGTTTTAGTTGGAGGGTTTCATTTAGTCTAGAGTGGCTGGATGTCTCCATGCATTTGTATCACCATACCTAGTCTTTGGCTGTTATGGGGTTTACTGGTTTTTAAATGCCTTGTGTCACCGCACATTTTTCACTTGGGTATGGGTTTGTTCATGCTACTGATGGTTGCGCAGTGGGTGATATTGATTTTCTCGGCTCTATTTTATCTCAACGTGTTTAGTTGGTTGATTGGGAGAGCCACAAGGGTTATACCCTATGTGTTCTAAGTATTATTACAAGGCCAAAATGGAGCCTTCGTTCCTCTGTTCAGAGTCTCTCCTATCTTGTGAACTGTTAACCTCTTTTCAATCTCATTGGGATATACTCTTTGTGTGTACCATTGGTCTAGGAGGTTTTCACTAATGAGAGGAGTCGACTCTAGTCTCCCTGTGTTGGTCCATAAAGCAAACCCTTGATTTCTCAAGTCCGAGTGTTGGTTGTTATGGATTGGTGGTGTATTGTCAACAGTGTTCGATTTTAGGTTCGTCTCTATTGATTATGTTGACAATGGTGTTGCCTATGGTATTTAGTCATTGTATTGGTTATTATGACAATTGAATTGATAAAATCAGCATGGTAATTTGGTTGATTGGAGAATTGGATTGAACTCATAGTTGTTGTATCTTACATTGGAATTGTTGAATTGTTAACCCAAAATTAGTTTACAATTGGTTAATGCACAATGATTCTTCCTGCATGATGCATGGGTATGTGTGGCATTCCTACAACATGATAGGTTGAGTTAATAATTACTGTGACTGTGTGTTTTAAATTTTTGAATGGGGATATTGCAACCATGGCATGACCATCAACTATATATGTTATGGATATTATATTGATTGCGCTATCAACAAGGGTCATAGGTTTTTAAACCATATGGTTTTGTTAAATTGATCAATTTGTGAAATGAACTTGCGCATGTTGTTACTGCCTTGTTGTATTGAATTGATATCCCATCATTGTGGATGTTAGATTCAAAGTAATTGAACCTGTGTAGTCATGGAAGTGCTCTTTCATTTTTGTTGAATGTTTGTGTATTCCACAACAGAGTATGTGTTGAATGGTGATTGTTGCCCGTGAGTTTAAATGGCAAGTCAAGTTCTTTGTATTTAAAATATTGATGGTTTTTTTTGGTTGTTCGTTCTGTATTGATGAATATCACGTTTCCTAGTAGAGATAAACACATGATCTGTGACTGTATAATTTCACTATAATCTAATTATTAAATGAATTAGAAGACGAGATTGGGCACGATTTTTGTGTCTGTATTTGATGATTGAAATAATTTGTGGGAAGTGGTTGATAAGTTGATGCTGAACAAAGTGGAAATAATTGACTGTGTATTCATTTGGAAATTGTTTTAAAACGTTAAATGGGTAAATGAGAAGAACATAGCTCCTTTACAGGTTGTTGTGGAATGCATATTGTCTTGTTTTGATGACACTGTGTTACAGATTGACTGTGAACAATGAGCAAGTTAATGCACA